>JAGDQP010025461.1:8696-26887 GCA_022664845.1 Lepisma saccharinum | reverse complement strand
AATAAAAGAAAATATGTACTTAGAATCCCTATACAAAAAGCGCGTCCCATTTTGTACGACTACCAAAATTTTAAATTTCAATATTATTCTCCTCAGCAAGTTGCACAATAACTATAAAATAAGTTGAGATGTTAACGCTGAGAGGTTTAACAAATCCACAAACGAGCAACAAACTTGATGTAAACATAAACCAAAGCGAAGAATAATTCTATTTTTTTTTTATAAACAAAATACCCTCACAAGGAAACATTACAATATTGAGAGTTTGAGTTCTAAAAATTCTTAGCAACATTCCACAGGGCAGCCAAACAAACACCGAAAACAGATATTTTTTGATGCGAAACCAAAATAGGAATAAAGAGAAATGACGTCAGTTTAAAAATCGCCTCCGCTCGGGCACGATAGTAGCTTAATGAAGGCTATTTAGCCACATGTCTCGGCTCCTTTTCTTGACAGGATGGGATAGCAGGGAAGCTGAGGATAGAGAGTCGGTCACAAGGCATCATAGCAGAGGCTCAGCAGTTAGCAAGAAAGTTAATTAGATAGCTGAAAATGCATAGTATACCATTACATCATTCGGTAAAACAACTAATAAATCGGTTTCACAAAATCGTAATGATCTCTTGTGAGAAACAAACCCCATAATTATTTGAAGAAAAAGAACCTCTTTCTAGTGCTTTGCAACTTTTTATACGTGGCCACCTTTTACTTTTGCCACCCATCCCGACCGGCCCATTGTTTGGCGTCCCGATTCCATATTCGTCGGGATGCAGATTGTCTATTTTCACCGTTCATAGTTGAAGTAACCAAAGGATACGTTATTGTTTTATATTTTTATTCGCACAGGCACCGATCTACACTTCTTATTTCTATGAGATGATATTAATATTTTCCATTTCTTTACTTCTTAAGCATTAACATATGATGGTAATTGCAAGGTAGTTTCTACTTTGAAGTATGTTGTTAAGTTCTTCAGCAGAAAAGTTTAGTATAATATGGAGCTATCGGAAAATATTTTATTTTTAGTGTTATTTGCTCTCCATCTATATCACTTATCGTTTATTGTTTCGTACAAGTTTGTTCATGTGTTTTGTACAAGGAAGGCCTTTCGAGAATGTGGGTTCCTGGTAGAGCTTGACGTCACTGATAAAGAGGCTGAAAACGAACTGAAGTTAGAAGGACACATCATAACCAAATGTATCTGTATCATAAAACAGCAAGGCACACCGATCTAATTTTGTCAGAGTACTCACTAACAACCAACAAACAATAGACATCTTCTGCAATCTGGAGCCTACATTTACAAAAAAAAACATCGAGTCGAATCCTCACGAACTCCACCACCACTACTTTGTGAACGATGCCAGCTGTATAATTATCACTATAACAAACACTGTCCTAACGAACAAACCTGGGGCTATTGTACCGACACACATCAAACCAAAGTTTGCACTAACTTTCAATAGTCTCCAAAATGCAATGTCTGTAATGAAAACCACCAACCTTCAGTTACAAATACAAAGGCCGTCCTAACCTCAGTCCATGTTCATCTGTATATATTGTACCACTTTGTCCACCCCAAACCATACAACAACAAATCAGCACAACCTATAACTATCGAACAAGTTCTATCATTTTTTACCGTAGTTTTTCAAAACACTTTTCCATTCTATCGAGACAACATACTAGGGGAGTCTCATATGCAGTAAATCACATGTTTAAAATCATCTTTCAAGCCACCTACGCTGGTCCGTATGTATAATTCTCCACAAAACCTTTACCTGACGTTGACTGAAACATAACCCATCACCAAACATTATCACTCGAATCATGCCACCATCACCTCGCACCATAATTACTGCACAGTACTCATAAGTGACTAACCAGGACCACACCTCTGCGCCATCAAGACTAGAGCAGCCCCTAGTCAAAAACAATATTAGTCATCTCTTTTATATGTCAAATGTTGTGATGTTCTGAGCACTTCATATCCATTTTCATCTCAACATCCTTAGTCCTCAATCCAAAAATGATGATATAAGCCTACAATGACAAAGATTTCAGATTTAAATAAATAAAGGTTAAATTAATGTACTATTGCATGCCTTACTACCCTTAGTACTTTTGCATCCCTTTTTGCATCCCTATCACTAACCTTTCTTTACTATCCATAGTACCACAACTCCCCTTGCCCGAAATAGAGGGCTTAACCGTCTGGTGTTCAGTTCTACGTCTGGTATTAACCAACGTACGAATTCCCATCAAAATCGGGATCTGTGAACTGCGAGTGTTCCTTGTTAGAAGAAACGTCAGACATAACTTTACCGTAGTATAAGCACGTTGATGTTTATGGTGAAACTTCATGAAGTTAAAAGTTTCTTTGCAAACGAGGAAGATGACTTTGAAAACACTATAGTAATTTTCCTGTACTCTGTTAGGATATACGTCTGGGAAAATTGCAATACCTGTTTGTAATGTACTGTCTCGTGCAGTTCACAGTACTTGTTGCCTTCACGCAAAAATGTGTTTGGAAGCTGAAATATAATAGTTATTCTCTCGAAAGCTTACAAATAGGTTAACATGAGTAAAATCAAACTTACCCCGAAATATTTCTGCCAGAGATTCTCATAATAATTTACACGAAGAAAAACGACAAATACTGAAGGAATTACTATAGTTCCGTCAGTTGGCGCTACCTTCATATCGACTACAAACTTGCTTTGAAATATCTTTCAATGAAATAGATGTTTAATGTTGCAATTAACAGTTTTATTTTAACCAACGAGCTGCTGATAAATATGTACGTTTCAAACTATTGACAACGAAAGAAAATAATAATTATTACTATAATTTAAATACTTGAACTTTTATTCACTCGTAATGACCACACACAATCCGACTATCATAAGAATTAAATTCTTTACACAACTCTAAGACTTGTAATTACACACCAAAATCGTTTAACAGGAATTGAAATTACTTATATTCATTGATGTATACTCGTGAAAAGTAATTTTTGAATAATTTCCTCAGCACATACTTCCTGAAGTCATCAATGACATGCTAAATTTTTAATTTTTCAATTAAACATATATACAAACCATGCTACACACGCCATTTCTAATACTTGAATCACAATCAGCAAAATTGCCTTCTCTTTCGGCAATCTTCTGTGACATTAAACACTACCTAAACGCATAATACTATAATTCAATTACAAAAAATACCAGGGTGAGTCATATGTTCGTAGCGATTTCATGGATAATGTGCAGCACCCGTCTTCCCCTGTACCACAGAAGACTATTCGGCGAAGTACATCCCATCACACTGCATTCCTTCTCCAACGTTCCACCAGTGACAAAAGCCCCTAACGATACAAGGCTGCAGGGTTTGAAGCAAAGAACTCAGTAATGCCAGTTGTCACATCATCCACGGAATGGAATTGTCTGCCCCACAGGAAGTGTGCCATGGAACGAAACAGATGAAAATCAGATGGCGCAAGGTCGGGACTGTAGGAGGTGGTGGTAAAATGTCCACGCGATCCATGTCCGCAATGTGCTGGCGGACTCTTCTTGACCTGTGGCATGGAGCGTTGTCAAATTGGAGGAGCAGTCACTTTCGGTTCACCAGTGCTGGATAACGACGGTGAACAATGTCGTATACCCGTTGCAGCTGTTCAGCATACAATGTCCCATTTCCAGAACTACCATATGGAACGAGCTCCCAGTGCACCGGAACTTCGAAATTCCACCACACACACAGCATTGTCTTCTCTTCAAACCGCCCTCTTTGAACCTTTGAACCACTGGCTGCGCCTCGGTACCTGATCGGAGCCATTGTTTCCCGGTGTCAGGATAACGAAGAAAGATCCACTTTTCATCATTCGTGATGATCCGCCGCCAAAACCTGTCGTCAGTTGGGTTTCGAAGCAGTTCTTCACACAGGGTCACACGTTGTTCAGTTTGAGCGGGAGTCAAACCATGGTGAACCATTCTCGGTTGCCTGGAGCGAAACCCAAGTTGATGCAGATGACGAACGACACTGGTTTGTGATGTCTGGACCTCATCTGCCAGCTGACGGGTACTGGTTCCTGGGTTTCCTTCAACAGCGTTTAGGAGGGCATCGATATCCGTCGTCACAGGGCGTCCATTCTTGGGCTTGTCATCGAGACTGGTGTCACCAGACCGAAAACGTTGAAACCACTTTCTAGCTGTGGACGGGTGGACAGTACCTTCACCTTCTACGGCACAAATTTCCTTGGATGCTGCTGATGCATTCAACCCCTTTTTCCAGTAATGGCGCAGAAGCACACGACACACAAGTTTCTCCTCAGCCATTGTCCTGCCAACTGTGTATTCAACTCATAGTTCCTCCCACACACCGTTAGCGCTGTGATCAGACAGACACGTGACGCGCTTCCTGGCACCACCCCTTCACATGTTCTAAACGTTACACATGGTTTTCCGGCATCGAGTGGGCGGGGCCACCCAACATATGACTCACCCTGGTAAATAAATGATGGATTCCCTTACCGATTCAAATGCACAGTGGCTACTTCTTGTTCATGAAGAAAGAAGACAACCAGAATTCAAATTTCCCGGCAAATAGAAACATTCAATTTCTGCATGTGACAACATGTGTGGCAAAATCGTATTTAATAATTCCACTTCTGGCGAAATCAATCTCAAGACAGAATAAATAATTCATAAGAACAATCATCGCTCATTATCCACACATTACAAACTACCCCTCTTCACAAACGATATTTTGGGACAAAATACATTATTTTCATATGAAATTTGTCATCACATCTAACATTGAACACATAACCCATTCATATTTTAAAACATACATACATAGAATTCTCCTATGAATATTGGCATGAGACGATAATGTAATGAAGAAGAAAACTATATGACACGATTTTGAGTATATCTGTTAGTGTGATGATGAAAATAATGGATGAAACATGAACAAAACAACGCAATAAATTCGATCAAAATGATGATGAACCCATCAAAAATTCAGAATTAATATAACAAACCTCAACAAACCTGACAACAAATGAATTACCTGTGCCTTCATTAAGCAGATATTTGCGTGGAATAAAGCGCTTAACGAGTGATACACGGGTTAATAGACTTGTAACTTTGTCGTTTACACACTGAAATGTATTAGGGATGTTGAGAGCTTCTATCTTATATGGCCCATTGTATAAACTTGAGAGCGATGATTTCACGTGTTTTGTTCTAACCATCACAAGATCTCCGACTTGAAATCGAACTGGATCCATCCGTTTATTATAAATCCGCTTTCTCTCTAACCATGCTTTCTACATATTTTCTTATACAGTCTTCCACATTCTAACGTTATCTCTCTACTATAGAGAATAACAGCTTGCAATTTTGTGTGATTGTGCATTCGAATCTTTGTAATTTACTGTCTCGTGCAGTTTACAGTACTTGTTGCCTTCACGCAAAAATGTATGGAGAACCTGGAAATTAATAATTATTCTCTCGACAACATACAAATAGGTTCACATGAGTAAAAACAAACTTACCCTGTCAATTTCTGCCACAGATCGTTCTCAACAATTCACACGAAGAAAAACAACAAATACTGAAAGAATTACTATAGTTTTCCTCATTTGGCGCTACCTTCATATCTACACAATTGCTTTGAAAAATCTTTCAATGAAATAGGCATTTTATGTTGTAATAACAATTTTATTTGGTCAAAGAGATGTTGATAAATATGTGCGTTTTAACAATTTATAACAGAATGAAATAACAATAATTAATATAATTTAAATACTTGAACTTCCATTCACTAGTATTGGCCTGAATCAAACCGACTACCATAAGAATTCAATTCCTAACACAATTTTTATATTCATAATTACGCCTCAAATCCTTCAAAGTAATTGACTTTCCATACAGTAATTGATTTACACACAGACACACGCTTCGTTCATGAAATAGTAATTTTATGAATAGCTGTCTCAGCACATGCTTTTCCGAAGTCGTCAATGATAAATTTTGGATTATACTAAAAACATATACAAACTAAGTTCCACACGCCATTTCTAATACTTGAAACACAATTTATATATTTTCCTTCTTATTCGGTAATATTCTGATTCATTAAACACTGTTAAAAACACATATTACAATGAAGAATTAATGGTGGGTAAAAGTCGAGTTTAAGCGAGTGCCTTAATTTGTGACCATGGGAACGTGGACGTTAGGTAAGGTTAGGTAAGGTTATGTATCTTTACACATGTTTAAACAAAGAAACGAAAGTGTAAACATACATAACCGCACCTAACCTTACCTAACCTCTACGTTACCATGGTCACAAAGTAGGGCACTCGCTTAAACTCGACTTCTAACGAATGGTGTAATCCCTTATCAATTTGCTTCTTCTGATTGAAGAAGGAAGCCAACCAGAATTCAAATTTCCCGACCAACAGGAATATTCGATTTTTCCATGTGACACTTATTACAAAACCCTATTTAATAATTCCACTTTTGGCGCAATTAACCTCAAGAAATAATAAATAATTCACAACAACAATCATTTCTCATTATCCATACATTACAAGATGAATCATGTACAAGCATGTCCTAGGATTGTTGTTCATTTAGCGAAGATTTGAATTGATTTTCTCCTGAATGCGACGTCTAGTTTGTACTATTGGTTTTTGAGCTCTCTCTTTATAACGGCTCTTCTGAGGATGTCAACTAAATGAACAACTTTAGTTTCCCCTCCTCTCTTTTAATCATATAACTGAACTCCATCTTGTCAAGACGCCTCTTTAGAAACGAGAGAGAGAGAACACCACCAATTTCCTACCAGATTTACTAAACGTGCAGATCTGACTGTAACTTACAGACCAAGGTTCGAGACTGGAAGGGTGTTCATATTATAAGAGTGATTGTTAGATTAGTTAGATTGGTATTGCTTAGGTCGGGTCTACGATTCCCGTTTCTCCATCTGTCTTTAAATGACCATCTGCACAAGGATAATATTAAGTACTATATTTATTTACAAATAAAGACATCATCACTCCGCGCTCTGACAATTTACCCCCGGCCTCAGCTTGGTTAAACAACGAAACAAATACATTCCTTTCGGTCTTTCTTCCTTCCAGCGTGGAACCATGTGGCGGTCTAACTGTGTTACTGTAGCTACCTCCCCGCTGAGCTTATTGGCTGCATGATCGTTAATAGGTCAAACTTCTCTCTTCCCGGTTGTTTTGTTTACTGCTTTTCTAAACAGAAATCTAGGCTTTGGTACTAAGAGCAACAAACATTATTTCAACAAATTAACTAACTTCGTAGGAGAACTGATAGGAAAACTGAAATATTCAAAACGGAGTAAACAGTACAAATTGGTATTTATGAAACTACCCCTTCCACTTTGCTGGGTAAATTTCATAGCAAACTGCTTGTTTGATTTAACACGCTGGATCACCGCCGACTAACCACTGCCCTGGCCGATGAACCCCTTTTGCAGCGACGCTTGCTGTTTTATTTGAAACAGCGACAAACTTGACACATTTAAAGTAATTTCGTCGTAGCTTTATTTAGCTTTCGTGCCTGCAGCACCGTCAGTAGCAGGACTCGAACCTGCGTCCCCACTGACAAAATTTACTTTCACAATTTTTGGTACAGCTACTACCCAGAGTTAAATCAACGTTTCTCTCATCAGCTCACTTCCGGAGTTCATTACTTGCCCAATTCCAAATTAAATCTGTGAGCTCTTTTCATAATTGCCCGTGCACTCGTCAGCCAGGCCGACGCTTATCGTAACCAGATTCTGCGTGTAATCCGAAACTTGTTTACTAGCACTGACAAAGCGAACCGAAGTCCACCACTAGCTCACAAGTTTCGTATTGAGAGTTCACAACAGAATCTATTACAGAAACGGACTTATACGTTGTGAGAGAGAGTGTAGCAATTTTACTAGATTAACTGAATTTACATTTCGCCCTCCGTTTGGATGAATTTGAAATTACAAATAGCTCAAATATGTGACTAAATTTCCAACATTCTTTGAATACCAGAGAATGCGAACGAAATACTTACGATTTTCTCTGCTTTGTCCATGCTAGCGACACAAACCAAGTCCCTTTATTTTAGAACTAAGATCCGAGGCGCTTTCAAAATATTCTTTCAATAGCTGCAGTCCTTCGTCCAACCGGTATCCATCCCAAGTGTCTTACATTAGATTTAGAACTGTCATTTACAAGAGACAAGAGACCGAGAATAGAGGCTTCTCGATATTTATACCCCTCAGAGTGACGCTTTCAGTTCCCGCAAAATTCTCTCATTTGTTGAGTTTAAACCATAGACAGATTGAAATTTAAAGCTGAGGCCTATCCAAAGCTAAACATAAAGAATTATTGTGTCAGCCATTTTACGCCCCCAAAATATTACAAATGAAAATTAGAAATAAATCGCACGAAAATTATTTACAAAAACATTCCAACATCCAAACCAGTTTGATATTCAAATTACATGTTAATAGCTATTAGGTAAGCAAATCTCAAACGAAGATTATATATATATATATATATATATAACATACGAGGGCTGATCAACAAAGACTGAGACTGATTGTTGTACCGCAGTCTCCTTTGTTGCCTAATGCCGGCACGTTCGTTTGATAGCAGAAAGAGTTGTGTTTCATGTATACTCTCACTAGGTGGCAGCATTGTCGTATCGGTAGGTTGGGAGTAATCCGCTGTGTTTTAGACACTGCTTCCATTTCGCCTCACAACGTGCTGTGTATATGCATACAATGGAGGTTACACGAGAAGAACAGTATGGAGAAATAAAGTTTTGTTTTCGCTTGAACCATACAGCTTCTGAAACATACGAAAAGCTCAATCAAGCTTACGGTGAAAGTGCATTACCTCGAGCAACAGTGTTTCGGTGGTTCAAAGAATTCAAGGAAGGACGAGTTTCATGCGTTACGCAAGGTGGACCTGGTGTTTCGGCCTCTGCTGTGACAGAAACAAACATCAATACTGCTGCTGTGATTGTCCGTGAGGATCGAAGGATAACATTACGTAAACTAAGTGAAGCGTTGCGAATTTCATATGGTAGTGTTTTTTTCAATAATGCACGATCACCTCTGCTGTGCTTTTAATATGTGTAACTTAACACATATTTACTGAAAAGACTAATTTCTTTTATGCATGGTCGAACAGCTTGAAACCAGCAAATTATTAACACTTGAACCTTGAAATATGTATGTACGTTGCGTATAAACTTAGCTTCTCTGCACACCAAAACTTATATGTCATATATTAGGAAGTACACGATCATTCAAGAAATTGTGTAGACGTTTATATTCGAAAGGATCATTACAATAAGTACAGAGAACTCATGTACCGGTAGGTACGTAAACATTGCATAACAACCGAACTGTTGACATGTAGAAGCGTGCGGAACAAAGACGTATCGACATAAACAAAACGAAAAGACAAAACGAATAGTCTTTAACAAAAGACGTTTGAAAATAGCGCCGAAAGAAACAACAAAGAAACGAAATCCCGAACAATGTTGTGAATACAATTACATTTAGGATTTCGAAGAGTACTGATTTGCTCATAGCAACCTCCATATGTCCCGTGTTTGTGCCCGTTGGGTACCACGATTGTTGACTCCGGAACAAAAGGCTGTGCAAGTTGAGACTTCCCGTGAGGTGCTGCGTTCCTTTGCTGAGGGAGGAGATGAGTTTCTTCAGTCAATTATCACTGGAGATGAAACTTGGTTTCATCACTACGATTCAGAGGGAAAGCAAGCCAGCACAGTGTGGAAATCACCAGGTGAAGAAGTGTGAGGCGATTCTGAAGGACATATAAAAAAATGGCTTGCATCACGTGTTCCAGGAATGGCAGGAACATTATAAAAAGTGCATTCACTCAGGAGGGGAGTACTTTGAAAAATATCATGTGAACATAGAGTTTGAGTAATAAACACATGTGTAAAAAAATGTCTCAGTCTTTGTTGATCAGCCCTCGTATTTTTAGTGGGCATGAAAAGTCCGTCATATCAGTTATTGCACAAACAATACACACACCAGTTTCAAATTACATATAAACAATCAAGGTGAAACAATGCATTTAAACTAAATTAAGATTACAATAAATATTTAATAATATATAAATAATTCCATTTCACAATACCTAGGTAATTCCTTCAATGTTTCGTTTTCCGGAAGGCGAGTTGCTATGATAATTTTCCATTGAAGAAAAAAAGCATATCTTAGCAACGAACATAATTTCCACTAGTAGACGAACATACACTTGCACACAATATAAGACAACATGAAATTGCAAATAATATAAATGTTTTCACATTTCTGATGAGGCACGTTCAGTTAAAATACAATAACCTCATGCAATAAAATAGCAAAATCAACTAAGTTTATTTACATTCTGTAGATATTCCACTTGGCTCTGGGTTTTGGTCTATGGCCGGTTTTATTCTATAAAACCACATTTGTTTTCCTTTTCTCAAATTGCTTACAATTCATCTTCCAAATTGATTCAAACCATTTTCCTTCTTCCTATCTAATTTCCTCTTTCTTTCTTTCTTCTCTTTGATGCAGTTTGAGTCATTACAATGCGACGCAGCTAGCGGATAAATAGACGGGACATGTGATGCTCCTGCTCAGTAGTAGAGCATTGGCATAGCATTCGGGAGGTCGTGGTTTTCGATCCTAGCGGTCGACCATCCTGACTGATGTCTTTTCCAGGATTTTTCCTGTCACACCAGGCAAATGTCTGGATGGCGCCTTCCTGAATCGTTTCCCCTCCCTTATCCCGACCTGAGGCTTAGACGCTTAAACCATAAATCAATATTCAAATGTGACATTCCTTGCCATTGAAATGCCTTTTCTACATCACTTACTCTTTTATTAGTATAAAGTACATAGATTGTTTATTAATTTATATATAATCAAAAAATTACATCTAGAGCTCTTATCTAAAATCTATACTTTGCTGTAATATGTCTTCATTGCTGATACGTATGAGAAACAGTTGTGCACTCTGATTCCAGAGGGCGAATACTTCTTGTCGTGGAGTTTAAAATTTCCGTATTTTTGTTGTACACTTAATTACTTTTACCTCATTTTCCTGTTAATTCCTATGCTCTGATATTATTCACAAATACTGTAATTGGACATCAGGTCCATTTATTTTCAATAGCATTCAATTGAATACAATCTAAGCCTTGAAGAGAAAGAGTTCCGAAAGGTAAACTGTTATAATGTCACATTCCAGATAGCCATAAAACATAGAGGTTGATGTAACAATTTTGAGATCCAGAATCGTAAAAATAAAAATAATAAATCGAGTGAACACGTACTGTACATAGACCTATAATGTAGTTCTCTACGAGAGTTTAAAATTATCTTCTTCTGTACTGAGAAGAGCGCTGGAGTTAAATAAATGAAGGTGAAGTCTGCCGTCGACGAGGTTATCAGAGATTCAACGCTACCGGCATTTGCGTATATTACATAGCCTAACTGCAAATGAAACTTTATGTAGCAACTGTGGGAGAGAAGGATTCAGTGGATGATGAAATTGATGCTTAAAATATACTGCTTTGTATTAGATGCTTGACCTCTCGTTGTAACAATCACATTTTTAATGTATGAAGGGTTTGCTGTTCACGGCAAAATGATATAACATTGAAGAGAGGAGTTTGTGCTTTGTGTTTATGAGAAATAAACAATAACTACAAGGGTCTATTGTTAAAACTTCTGCATATTGCATTGAATATATTTGATGGGGAAAAACATTATTGCATTATGACAAAATAACATGGAAAGTAGATTATAATATAGATCCTACAAATACGTAAAATAATGGAGTGTACGTCAGTGAAATGGGTGCTTTTGGATAATTAATCAATGCATTGTTTAATAAACCGGATTAGATAATAAGTTGACTTGTGTTATAATCTGGATCACCCAACAATTGAATCCTTGTTTATTGAAACGTCACATATTTACTTTTGTAAATTGCACAGTAGGAAAAAAAGATATGTAAACTTCTTAGAACAATGTTATTTAAATGCTAATGAATGGAAATAGCATACACTGTTGAACTCGTTACAATGGGTCCAGTCCCTCCATCCATGTTTACTTCTATAAACGAAGTATTGCTGGCAGAACAATATGTAGTCCTTGTGCCAGACAAGTTGTTGATATAAAATGGGGGGAACAGATGAAACTTTCAGCACTTGTACACTGGCACGTATAGAGCACGAAAATACGTGATAGACATTCCAAAAATGTAGCTATCCAAGATGGCGGCCATTCAAAATGGTGGCTATCGACAATTTTCAATGTTACATATATCCGCATCGCATATCTCGCCTTTAAGTTATCCGATTTCGATGGTTCCTTTTTAAAATTAAAGATAATTTCTTTGAATTCAATGAGCAATATCTTCATAAATCTAATATTTTTTCAGTTAAATATAAAAATGTGAATTTTAACCGATTTTTTTTTTGATTGAGGCATATTTTAGGCGAAAATTTATTTTCAAAAAAGGAAGGAAAACAAAATTTTATGCATAATATTTTCTAAAAAAATGTTAGAAAACTACTATTTTTAGATAAATAAATGCTTTTGCAAAAGACACTGCTTTTATTCGAAGAAAAGAGCAATAATAAGCTAATTAATAATCGGAACCAAAGCAATTACTGCGTATTTCTGTAACAACTGCAACGCAGGATGGCAAAGACAACAATTTCTGGTTCAAATTTATGCATAGCTTTCCTTCGCTGTCCTTTCTCCATTCATACTCTTCATCTTCTGGTATACTTAAGAGTATTTTCCTAGTCTTCGTATCTAAATCTGCATCTGGAAATTTGCGCGTTCCAATGTATCCTTGCATGATGGTAGTTAGCAGCAATCGCCTTCACCCGCCTCTGGATGTAAATAATTTCATCGCAGCTCCTTGGCACTTCCAATTTACATTCTCTTGGAATATATGTCACAAGTAAATTTCCAGGTGTCTTGAATAACTCATCTGGAACAGTTCACTCGATTCCTATGCTTCTAAATGTTGTGACACTATTTTGTGCTGTTCCAGTATACCTTTTAATGTTTCTTTGTCCTGCAAATGCATTTACACTGTCACAGTCTGACCTGAATGGAATCTTATTACAGCTGGTGCTACTTCTTAATAAATTTCTGAGACATTTTGGCCAATATAAAGTATTTCAGTTAGTTTTTAACGCCTATCACAATGCATTTACCTGCTTTCACCTGTTTATACAGTACAACAGAAAACAAAACTGTTTATTATTAGTGATTTCTAAGATCCAGATTATCGGATATTATTGCCTTTTTCCTCAAATAAAAGTAGATATTAAAAGAAGCGTCTTTTGAATTTAATTTTAAAACCTTTAGGCAACTTTTGGTCAGACAGGATGGATGATGAGATGAATTGGTTTAATAAAGAAACTGGGAGGAAACGGGAGAAGCCCGAGAAAAGCCACGCATACGGTGTTAATCAACGTCAAAGTCCATATAGCAGGAGCAGGGGTCAAACCGACCACCCCTATCATCAGAGGTGAGCGCTAAACCATTAACCTACCGCGGCTCAGCAGCATTTTGAAAGCAAATATTTATCTAAAAAAATATCGTTTCCTAATAAGACCTTAAATAAGGAAATAATTTTTTTTTTGTAATTTTTTAATTTCACTTAATAAACCAAAACTAAATATACTTAAGTAAATATTAAATAAAATAATTTAGATTAAAATGCACATTTTTAAATTTAGCAAATATCTCTATTATATTTATAAAAACATTGCTCTTAATAAAAATTGAAGGCAAAGAAATGAACTTTTATTTAAAAAAAAGAAATCATCCAAATCTCGTAACATGGCGATAGCCACCACTTTGAATGACCGCTATTTTGAATATCTACCGTTTAGTGAAGTCTATCACCCATATTCGTGCTTTTCATAGACAAGTATTCAAGAGCGGAACGTTTCATTTCTTCACTGCATTTTATACCAAATCATGATGTAGCTTCTACACTTATTAGTGCCTCCATAATGTTACCTCGCATTGCAGGAATTTTCAATCAATTGTCCATATCTCTGGTTATACTTGTCGGATTTAATTGATCTTCTTTTAAATTATAGCCTAAGTTACACGCTATTTATTGTTTAAGAACAAAAGTTTATCTAAAACCAAACGTTTGAAAGTAAAATATTAAATAAGAAAATATTTTAGGCTAAAATGAAATAGTTTTACATTTAACTGAAACAATATTAGATTTACGTAAATATTGCTCATAAACAAAAATATAGCTAATGAAAACATCTCTAATTTAAGAAAAAAGAATGATCGAAATCGGATAACTCGTAGCCGAGATATGTTGATTTTAATAAATAGCGTCGGCCGCCATCTTGGATAGCTACCCTTTTGCAACGTCTATCACGTATTTTCGTGCTCTATGCATACTAGTGTACAGGTGCTGAAAGTTTGATCTGGTCCCCCTGTTTTATACCTAATCTTCATGTAGCTTCTACACGCATTAGTGCCTCCATAATGCTAACTCGTACTGCAGAAATTTTCAAAAAATTTTCCATATCTCTGGTTATACTTGTCGGATTCTTTTTAAGTTAGAGCCTACGTTACACGCTATATTTTGTGTAAGGACATAGGTTTATCTAAAACCAGTTGTTTCAAAGGTTAATATTAAGAAAATATTTTAGGCTAAAATGAAACATTTTTACATTTAACTGAAAAACTATTAGATTTACGAAAATATGACTAATAAACGTAAATGTAGCCAATAAAAATATCTTTCATTTAAAAGAATGATCGAAATTGGATAACTCATAGCCGAGATATGTTGATTTTAATAAATAGCTTCAGCCGCCATCTTGAATGGCTGCCATTTTGGATAGCTACCCTTTTGGAAAGTCTATCACGTATTTTCGTGCTCTATACATGTCAGTGTACAAGTGCTGAAAGTTTCATCTGGTCTCCCCATTTTATACCAAATTTTCGTTTTTTGGCTTGTGGCACAAGGACTAATGGTGGTGAACAGCATAAAGAATTCTAGAACTCGAGATGTAGCCTTGCACTAATGAACGACTACAGTCTTTTAGTTTTACAAATACTGGTAGAAACTCTACTGGTTAGTTTCGTTAGTTTTGCCTTTATTTTGTAATATGAGTGCTGCTCCATATTTCTCGTACTATAATTTAATATATTATATTTATACAGAACGACAGTTTATATTGAAGGTTCTTACGATAAGAGCTCCCTGAATAAAAAAGGACGACACGATATCAGTACAAATAACAGAATATATTGACAAATAATGATGTACTTACTTCTACACTCTGTGATGTACTTTTTGCTTCAATATAATACTTTGTAAAGGTTGCTTACATTTCTAACTATTTTGGACCAAAAGTAACTACTTGTATTTCCCACCATTCATTAATTATTTTTGTTTGTCTTTAATAGCAATTTCTGTGGCACCGTTCATGAAATCCATAACCCTCAAATTTTAAAAAATTACATAATACCACGAGTGTAAAGCTAAAACATGTCATACGTCATCGCTTAAATCGTGGTACTAGTGTAAGCAATTACGTACGGGAAATAGAGAAGATAGAAAATAGAAGACAATGGAGTCTATTCTAATGGACGTCCATGCAAATAAATTAAAATACTTTGATTTTCTCTGAACATGTTCAGTGGGGGATATGGGTTCCATGCACAGTGTTTATTTCCTTATACATGTATTTTATTGCTCAAACAACACTGTTAAATTTCGTGTAACGCTTCAACTTAAGTTATGTTTGAGTTAATAGTAAAGTGAGTGCAGTGTGTTGCATGTTCAGTTTCCAAACTGAAATAAATGTCCGGTTTTTAGACATTTTGAAGTTGGCAACACTAGGTGTTTATGAAGTCTCAATCTACTTTTGTCAAGGGATGTTTATTTCTGTAGTTGTACAGTCACTTACAAAAGTAAATGGAGATTGTAATTGTAACAAATAATAGTTCTTTTCTCTAGGAGAATTGTTTCACTGTACGCCTAATAGCTAGACAATCAACATGACAGTGCAAATATGTGCGAAAACATGGAATCCCAGTATTTTCCTCCATTAGGAAGAAGAAATATTTAGTTCTTCAGCATCATTTAGAGAACCGCAAGCGAGTTAGACAGAAATCCCATTCCTGCCTTGTTCAAACACACACGCACACACACAGGCATAGATAAATAGATAGATAGATAGATAGATAGATAGAAAGAAAGAAAGAAAAAAAGAAAGAAAGAAAGAAAGAAAGAAAGAAAGAAAGAAAGAAAGAAAGAAATATCATGGAAGAAGACGGGGAAGGAGCGAAACTACAGGAGAAAATAAGGAAAGAGGGAAAGGTAAATAGCGGAAATTATGGAAATAAATGAATTTTTAACGCTTACGCATACACAGTCGGCATCGTTCTTCCCTGCCCCCTCTCTCAGTCTTGTGTGTTTCTCCCTTTATGGGATAAATCTATTTCAGTAGCAATCGAGAACATCATTTACAGAGCTTAATTTCTTGAAGAAAATATTTTGAAATCCAGACTGGGAATCCAACCCAGAGCCTTGGCAGTGAGAGTCTCTCACGCTGATCAGTTCTTTTTATTTTATTTTATAGCATCTACAAGTAAAAATATTCTATAACAATATTCTAACAATATACACCTTTGCTGCTCTGATTGGCTGTTTCAGTAACCATTATTCCTATAGAAGGAAACAAAATAATAAGAAAACGCTAAAGCAATGAACAAAGAAAATAATGTTAGTAAACCAAATAATAAATTGTTTCCTATGTAAATATATATAGTTGCACAGGACCTTCTAATAATATACGGTACAGCTCTAATAAAATGAGCAAACCGTTTATTGAGAAAATGTTCTATCTGCAAATATCGTTACACTATTTGGTTTATATACAATTGAACATAATAAATGTCTCTTTCTATAAGCAGCATCTGTAAAGTTTGTGTAACTTTAACGCAAACGAACCAACAAACGAACTTGTTCTTGGTAGGAGGAAAATGGCGGAATTCAGGTCTGTAAATAATTTGTTCGGGATTAAAAGATGATACAGTCGTTCTACAAATACGAGCCAGAATATTAAGAAAATAATTCCACACAACACCACTACTTCCACACTGCTTTAACCTGTGTGAGAGAGTGTCCACACGATCACACTTATTACATTGATTGTGTGGCACTACAGATTTTTCTAATAGTTTATTTTGAGCTTCGAAGATCGTATATGTTAATTTGTTTCTAATATCATGTAACTTTGGAAACGTTTTAATTGATTAATAGTTGTCCATATCATCCAATGTGGGTCTTTATTTGTAATTTCATTTCCAACATGATGCACCGAGGCAAATAATTTTTTATAAATTTGTTTAACACTAGCATTTTGGAGGTTATTATTGTCGATTGCGCTATGTAAAATTCCAAGGAGAGGTTCAAATGAATAAGGTACATATCTGGTGTAGTAAAAAGTAATCCATTATTTTTGCATGACATTGAAGGCTTGACTTACCATAGTTAGAATGATCCGATTTAGGTCACATATGCGCCGTTTTGTTCGATAACGTGTTGCAATTTGGAAGGTAATATCATGATGCCTCTTTCATAGAAGCCCTTGTCCCTATTGGCAAAAAATTGAGACAGTCGATTTTCACAAGCCTCTCTTGAAGCGATTTTTTCACCAGCAAACGTGTTCGCCATGGACAGGAACAGATGTTAATCACTCGGTGCCAGGTCCGGACTATAAGGTGGATGCATAAGAACCTCCTAACCAAGCTCCCGGAGCTTCTGGCGAGTCACTATCGATGTGTGTGGCCTGGCGTTGTCCTGGTGGAACACAATGCCTCTCCTATTGGCCAAAGCTGGGCGCTTTTGGGCGATTGCTGCCTTCAGACGGTCCAATTGTTGACAGTATAGTTCCGAGTTAAGGGTTTGGCCGTAGGGGAGCAGCTCATAGTAGATAATTCCCTGCCAATCCCACCAAACACACAGCAAAACCTTCCTGGCCGTCAAGCCTGGTTTGGGCACCGTTTGCGCCGGCGCACCGCGCTTCGACTACGACCATTTTCGCGTGACGTTGTCGTAAGTGATCCAC
>JAGDQP010025460.1:15904-26887 GCA_022664845.1 Lepisma saccharinum | reverse complement strand
CTAAAACTCGCGTTAATAATACTGATCTCTTCCACTATAAAAAGGCAAGAACCAATATCTTGATGAGGTCACCAATCTGGAGAATTTGTACTAGATATAACCAACTCTGTACAGTTCACAATGATCTGGAGGTATGCTTTATGTCGCCTAAAGAATTTAGAGATGCAATTGTCAATAAAGTCTGTACAACTACTTTGCAAAGCTCAACACTATAATTAGGCCATTGCCTGTTGTGTTGTCACTAAAAAAATAAATAATTAATTAAATTTTATTCCCTGTTGAAAGTAACAGATCAGGTGATTACGGATAGTCATCCAGTGAAGAGATTATTAAAAATAATAAAACATTTATGAAAAATCAATGTAGGAGGTGATTTTTATTCATTTCATTAATAGAGATAATTAAAAGTTCTGGCAGTAATAATAATAATAATAATTTTACCTGGGCAGCAAAACGTTATATTTGGCATGGGATATCGTTAACAAACCGCGGAATTCTTTCTTCTCAATGCAAATTGAACGATCAATAATTTGGGAAGACCTATTGTCTGGTTTTCTATTTATTTGACTAATAATATGTGTGATAGGTGTTAAAGTTCCCGGAACTTACAATTCTCTCATTTGTGCATTAAAGAAAAATAGATTCACCATAACAATTTCAATATTATACTTTTTACCATTTACGACCTGTAATATGGTGAAAAGATAAATTACAGTAACTCGTAGTGGTAGAACACCTGATCAAATGTAGTATAAATGAACTTCATCAGATGTATTCAGAGATAACAAAGGTATTAAACGTCATGAGAATATCGCAAGAAATATTACGATGAGAAAGGTTTGGTAATATGATGAAAAGATAAATTACAGTAACTCGTAGTGGTAGAACACCTGATCAGATGTAGTGTAAATGAACTTCATCAGATGTATTGAGAGATAACAAAGGTATTAAACGTCATGAGATTATCGCAAGAAATATTACGATGAGAAAGGTTTGGCACGGTGAAAACAATGTCAGTGTTAGCAGTCTTAATCCAAAATGGCCATTATGAAAATGAGTTTATGCTTGCAGTTTTATTCGAAATTTCTATAATTCGTAAAATTTCCTATGCTATTGTTAAAACCAAAATATCATTCAGTTCAAGCTAGGAAAACAAAATCACAGTGCTTTTGAACATTCAAGGATAAAAATTACATAATTTTCCCTAAATCGCCTAATATAACATATTTTGAGAAGTTTTCTATTAAGGCAGTTTTATTAAAGGCACCAGTTGTTGATGTCAGATATCTTGGTTCAAAATGGCGTACATATATGCCTAGACCAGTTCCTTTAATTTGTATTTCTAAGCAGTATTTACGCCAAAGCACGCTTTTCTATTCTGGAGTCTGGATTATGTTTAGTGGTTTTGTGAGGCCCAATCCCTTGCACGGTATGTGCAGCCGCAATAGGGTGAGAAATACAGTACGATATATTAATTAATGGTCGACGTGTACGTGGACTGTCCGTTTGGTAGACCACGGTACCGAAATGTTTCACAAAGTTCAGTTACACTGGCCTAGATGGTTAGTAAACCATTAGTCCATTGTTTACTGGTGTTTCGTCTTCTTAATTGCAAAGTGATTCTTTTACATGTATCAGGTGTTGCTTATTAGTGTTTATGTGTTTACTGATTTGCCTCACGTGTTTGTTAACGTTTTAGTGTAGGCGTTGATGTCTTAGTACATAGATAGACCTAATAAACCCAATTAAGTTAGACTCAATAATCTTAGACTTTTATGTAATGTGGTCTACAGTCTTCTGGTTCATTCAAGCTACTCGGCATCTCTGTTTGTAAAGTTAAACCAAAGTACAAATAAATAGACAAGACTTCGTGTAACAAAACGTTTAAAACAATAGTGAGATTGGTACTATGAATATAATATACTTTCTATAATATTGGTATCTATATAATATACTTTCGTCTGTTGAATCGGAACTAGAATCACAAATATCACATCAATTACCTCTATGCCTTTAATAGACCTCAAGTGATTGGTTGTCTCCTTCATGTGTTTGTTAACGTTCTGATAATGGCTAAACATACCAGATGTACCAAACAAACCCAATTAAATAACTCCAAATAGTTTTCATCTATTATGTAACTTTGTCTGCATATTTCTGTTCGTTGTGGGTCGTTCGAAATAATTGAAATCTGTATTTGTACAGTTAAACGAAAATGGCAGTAAACATATTATACTTCACCAAACAGAACGTTTAGACTTCTGAACATAAGTAGTGAAATTTACACTCAGACTGGTTTCTATATAATATACTCCCTTATTTGAACCAGAACCAAAGTAGTCATAGTAACTACACAATACAACCAGCGTATTGTCTTCAACGTCTTTTATAATACTGGATGTGTTTCGGCTTCCACAGCACGACAAAAATGTAACTATGGACATGGACCACGAACGAAGATGTCTCGGCTCCTCTTCTTCTTCTTTTCTTTTTTGAAATAAGGTAGGAATGGGGTAGGAGATAAGCTGTGGGTAGGGAGTCGGTCAGTCTAGTCTGAAGGAACCATAACAGAGGTGCGGCAGTCAGCAAGAAAATGAATTCGATAGCTGAAACTGCATAGTATACCATTAGGGCTACACCATTCGATAGAACAGCTAAGGAATTGATTTCGCAAAATCAAAATAGTATCTTGTAAGAAAGAATACACATAATGATCTGTATAAAACTCTTTTTTGTGGTTCGCAACCTCTTTTTACGATGACACTTTTTACTTTTGCTTTTAAATATTCACAAAATATCTGTTTCGAGGTTTCTTTAAATCATCTTCCGAAGGGTGATATGCTAAAGTGACCGTTTTGTGTGTGTGTGTTTTTTTTTTTGTGTGTTTGTGTGTGAAGCGTAAGACCTTAATGAAGAGCTGGAGTGAATTGTGCAAGATAAATTTATCAAGGAAGTACATAGTACAATGGGATAAGCACATTTTTAAGAAAACCACTTTGTATTATTCGATGCAGATCTTTATTTGGGTCCTAAAACGAACAAAGCTTTTTTTTATTAGAAAAAAATGACATGTGAGGTTTTGCTTGTTGACACCTGAAACTCAGTTTCCTCTGATGTCCATAGTTTATTAATTTGGGAGAAAAGTCATTCAAAAGAACAGAGGCGTTGGTTTCAGGCAGACATGAAATAAACTGGACTACTTTGGACATTTTGTCATGGTTTATTTCAACGGCCCAATGTGTGTTAACTGGTGCTTTCGATGTATTCCACTCTGATGCTTTATCACAAGCTACATACTGCCTGATAGAGGAAAAGAGTTTTATCTAGTTCATGCTCGAAAACCCACTTTCTACAACCAAATCAATAGTTTTTTTAAATACATTTATTTGATCACATTGGTACTGAAGACAAAGAAACCTAGTGGAAAAATTCAAGTTCTTTGAAGCGGACCGATCATTATTCCAAGTACTGAGCTCATGTTTCATGGATATTACACGCCATAGAGATCTGAGTTTTCTTTCATCAACTCATCATTTTGATGTTGCATTTTGACTGAATATGGAAGAAACTATTTTTTTTTTTTTAAAATAGATTTTGTTTTAAATCGTTGATTCCTCTCAAAACTTCCTTAGCTGATGCATTTTCTCCATCAATTTTTAAAATACGTTCATCATAATTGGTTGTATTTTGTACATAGTCAAAGTTCTGAACATGAAGTAAGAAAAAAAGTTTTTAAAAATGTGCCAATCACACTACTTTGCCTTACCTTAGTATTTGTTTTATTTGAATTGCAAAATGGCTGTTTTTTAGTTTTTGTACTCTAGGAAAAACGAGTAAATTTTAACCACAATATTTTCAACATCAATAAAAAACAATTACAGACAGACTATATTGCATTATTGTGTGTGCACCACATTCCAAACAAAACAAAACTCGTCACTGAATGCTGTGAACTGTTTTGTAGCAGAAATTCACAAAGACAAAAGCTAATTTCACGCAGTGTAGTGGACAGAGTTTGTCACCTCGACCCTTTCTTGAAAAAAGCGAGACATTTTCGAGTTCCTCAGATGTTTCGGAGGACAGCGGGATGGACAGCTGTAAGGAGGAACTGTCCCACCCAAAGCAGGACGGTTGCTCATGTTATGATATGCATTTCCAGCCATCTTGTTCATGTTTTTGTTGATTACAACCCCTTCAATGGCGGAAAAGGAAGATTTTTCAAACTTGATTTCGGACAACATTTCTCTACATCCCTATTTACGTTCCACTGTTGGAAATGCATAACACCATTTGATAGAACATCTAAATAAACCTCGACATAGGTGCGCATATTTAAAAGCAAAACTAGAAAATAGCCGCGCAACGAAGATTCCATAGATAATTGTGGGTTTTCTTTTACTCAAGAGACGATTACGATTTTGTGAAATCGTATCCTTAGCTGTTCTATCCAATGGTGTAATGATATAATGTATTTCTAGCCATCAAATTAATTTTCTTGATGACTGCTGTGCCTCTCCTGTGGTGCCTTCAAACTAGACTTTGACCGACTTCCTTCTCACAGCTTTTCTCTTATCTCATTCCGGCTTTTTTTATTTATTTTAAGGAAGAGAAGCCGAGACATCTTCGTTTGTGGCCAATGGCGTTAGTTACATCTTTGTCGTGCCCGAGAGGAGGCGGTATTTAAACTTTGACGTCATTTCTCTCCATCATTATTTAGGTTCCTACGATCTGCTTCTGGTGCTTCTATGAATGCCCTATCGAATGGTGCTAAGCATTCTTAGGGATCAAATTCACAAAATCGTATTGGCTCCTTCTTAATTACACATGGTGAAATAAAAAATTAATGTCCAGAATCGAAGTATTATCTTGAGGAAATACTTGAATTATGTAAATGTAAACACAAAATAAAATAACAATACAAAAAATTACTGCTTTAGCTAATAAAATGAAATGAATGGATACGAATTTAAAATGAGTGGACGAGTAGTTAAAAAAAAGGAAACAAAACAGAATATAATGTACACACAGTAACTGGCATGGCGGAATAAAATATTTAAATAACATAAAGAAATGCACAAGCAAAAAGGGGAGAAAAGTTGAAGAAGAAGAATCGAGATATCTAAGTTGGTAGTTTCCTAAATTCATATAGTTTGAGTGAAGTAATTTTGCATTAAAGCAAGGGATTGAACAGACGATGCGATTCTTAATTCTTTCTAAAACTTTGAACATTTTGGTTTGCTGTCTGTGACTTCGGTAGTTTATTTCATTGTTTTATGGCTATTATGAGAAAGGATTTATTATACAACGTAGTTTTGTGAACAGGAATATTGTTTTATGTCGTAGTGCGTTTGTTTGTTTGATTTCATTTGGAGTTAGAGCTTACAGTATAAAGTTAAATTTAGCTCTATGCTAGCTATTGTGGAGTTTGTTTTAACAGAATCTAAATCCATAATGACGGTAGAGAAAACATTATGACAGAGCCTTAGATTTACACGCTAACTGAAATGATCGCTGCCATGTAATTTTCTCTCAGAAACCGTGTCCTTGCATTTTAACTAGTCATATCTGGCTGAATTATAAATGAGTTAAGATATAGAGGAAAGTCTCATCAATTGTACCACTTTCAGCATTGGGTTGATTTATACAAAATCCATAGCAGATGTGTGAAATGTAAGGATTGTATATTGTAGCTTGGCCCTCTGCGCATTTACCTAACCATTTTCAAAACTCCAGGTGTGATGGTTTAGCAGCTCTTGAGCAAAAACTGCGAAGATGCAAAGTGACACAATTTAGAGGAAGGTCTATTAAATTGTACTATTAGTATTATAAATTGGACCGGTAGCAAAATGGGAGTTCGGTAGAAATAATATAAGATGAAAATCATAAGACAATAATGTCTATGTATTTAAGTCATAGCTTGTATTAATATGAGAATTTTGGCAATTTTAGCCATGGTCGCAAAACGAAATTAAACTAGGCTTTCTTTAACACAATGCGCTACTTGAAGCATCGGCTACTCGTATTCACTTCTACATTCGCCACATTTTCTTCTTTGCACTCACTTTCACACATTTGGCATGAAACCAGACGCAACACTTCAAACATTGGATCAGATCTTCAATCTTCGTTTCTTCGCATATAATGCAATACCAGCTAGTTGAATTCTATTTAAGGCCTTTAGTAACTTTGGCTCAGACCGAATGGATGATGATGAGAGAATTGGTGGGACGACGAAAGTGATAAAAAACGGGACGAGTAGTTAAAAACGAAAACCCAAGCATACGGTGTTTGACTATTACAAACCAAGATGGAGCAAGCCGCGTTCGAACTGGAGATCCCACGCACCAGAGGTGAGCGCTCTGTCACTGAGCCACCGCGGCACCAGCTAGTTGCGTTGTCTTAGGCAGCTGCAGCAGATTTCTTACCATTACCTTCTTTGGGTTTCTTGTTGTTGAAATGAAGGTATTTAAGGATGATACAGAAACCTGGTGGTACAATTTAGAAGACATGGCCATTTTAATCTTTAACACTGTTTTGCGCCCCAAAGATGAGAAATAATTTATTGATTACTGTTCATACTATTAACATATGAAATAAGGAATACGCGTGTTAAGTGCAACAAAACTCATATGCCGGTGTGTGAGTGTGTGGAGGCTCAGTTTGTTCATTCAAATTATTACTTCTTGCGATAGGAAATTTAAAAAAAAACACTTTTCTAAAGCTGTGCTGCCTTCCCACTGAGGTTGTTCCGTGTAGGTACACAACACGTACTAGTAGATATTCCCTCTGGTTGGTAGCGCCACTGTGCAAACGGTTTGCCAAATACGCAAGCGGTACAATTTACATGTCGGTACAAATTATGAGCCTTTACGCTACATTGTATGTAAAAATATACTAGTTCTAATTTATTTTGTGTTTATTAAAATTTAACTCGTGGTTTGTTTTATCTTACCCTTATGTCTTACACCAACGTTTCAGTATTTTGGTTTATTGCTTTACATATAATTAAAAACATAAGGAAGAAAAATTACCAAATAATTCATCCTTAAATCCACCCTCACACGTGAGTTTATTTCATACTCCTATTCTGTAGTATTAGGAATCTTTTGATTTTTTTAAACCCCAAAATAGTTTTCCATATGTATTACAGCTGTCTGATATTCATATCATATACATATCTAACTGACAAATCCTTGCTATTATGTGTTTATGGGAACAGAAAGCTGATTATATTATACAACTCAACAATCTTTTCGGAAATCATCTGTACCAGACATTCGTGTTGAGACGTGTTAGTCATTGATTCTATTTTAACATAGGGAAGGCTCTCGATTTCCCATTATTTTTTTTAAGAATACCGCACTTTGGTAACAGTAATGAGCTTAGATGGCAGCTACTTCTTAAATACGTAATTGCTAGACTATTAATGAACCACTTCGCCGACCACTCATTAGGGCAAATAAATGGGGAAAGCAGCAGCTAGAACCTTTCCGTAGATATGATCCCGGATATTAACTGGTTATACAAAGAAAATTATTGGAAACCTTTAGTCAGGGTTACCGACAGAAGAGTTCGAATCTACTCTCCTCCTCGGTGCCGATTGGAAGTAAATGACGTAAAGCACTGGACTACGGTGTTGCATGTTTTCCATTAATTACGCAACCATTATACTAAACACATTTCGCCATTATCAGATCGCTTTTTAAGTACAAATATCAGAAGTGGAAAAGACATTGAAATCAATTTATCTAAATTCTGCGAAGAGAGAACTTTCATTTACATGAATCCACTTAAAACAATTAAATTTGGAATTCAGTAACATGCATTTATAACCTTTAGGCATCTATGTCTCAAGGCGGGTTTGGGTAGAGAAAAGAATGCGATAAGCAGTTGGTCAGGGCCTAAGTTGAAGGTACCATCTCGTTGCATCAATGTCGACCAAGTTTAACTCCAATTACTTTTAATTACAACATTGTTTATTAATTTTTATACACTGATTTTTAGAGTCGTGAATGTTACAATCAAATTGTCACGGACGTTACAGATGGCTTTCAACCGTCTATTATTTTAAAAAATAAAACTCAAATGAAAACATATAGATGTTGGGGAGTTAGCATCTTACTAAAATACAAACATGGACTACTTTTTGCGCACAGACTAAAATCTGATTTCTTTTTAAGAAGCGTTTTGATCTTTTTGTCACGGACGTTACATTATAAACATCAGGTTACTGTTTTACTTTTAATTAAGAAATGCAATTTACTACCGTTTTCAAATTCAACATGAAGCCTTTGTAAACAAAATCCTAATAGTGAAATCTTGACAGTGAGGTAAATAGGTTATCTGTTTATATAAACATGCTATTAACTTTTAAGACAGAAATAGTACTTTCGTAGCCTAGCCAAATCCAGGAACATTCAACCATCATAGAGAAGTAGAAAGATACTACTTTTCTAAAGGACTGGTCTGGATGATAAAATTAGGACTTTTATCTTGACTGTTAGACTAAAGAAAATTTTTATCTTGACTGTTAGACTAAATAAAATGTATTTCTTTAAAACTAAAAGATAAACATATACCGTCACGGATATTACACATTTTACCTGGAATGGCTGTAATGATTTCTTGTACTGATTTCATCAACAGTTCATTTCTTTCGTCAGTTAAATGAACATTAGTTGAGGAGAATACTCCTTTAGGTTTTAAGTTGCAACAAGGAATAGGAAATGATATGTCACATGTCTTCAGAACATCGGAGACATTATTAATTTTTGGAATTTTCAAACAAAATTATACATGTACAATTTGCACCTAAAAGTTCCTTCCATTCGATAAAATTTCTTTCGTCAGTTTCTTCGGATTAGCTGAACCATTTTATAAATTGTTTTTAGTGACCCCCCAAAAAAAGAATTTTCTCTGCTACAAAGACCGGTCAACTAATTCCAAATGTATTAACAAATAAGTTACCCATCATTAAAGGACATGAACTTTTTGCGCCGATAGTACACTTAATAATTGATCAAATTGCTCTGCACTTTGTCCACGAAAATAACTTTTGAAGCATGAATTAAATGTTCGAAGTTATCAATGATACCTTGGTTATCAGAAAAGTAAACCTGGTCAGCAAAAAATTAATTGCACTCTGTCAAGTTTTTTCTTTTCAAGAAGCATCAAATCAAAGCAGGAGAACTCCATTTCTCCGAAGTATCCACCGCAGAAATAGTAAAGAAACATATCATCTTAAAGAAACTGATCGCAGTTGTTATCTAAAACTTCTCTCGGAGCAGAAAGTGTCTTCTTTCCTTTAACAAGATGAACGACTTTCTTCACTACTTTCCGACATATCCTGAACGGACTAATTGCCTCACCTCCAGAACACATTTTTGCTTCTTTTTGCTGACTTTCGCGTTTCTCTTTGAAAACTAACAGTAAGAAACGTAGATCACAAGACTTCAACCAGTTTGCCACCAAAAGACTGCATGATGAACATTGATTCTAGTTGCTGGAACTGGAAAAGGGAACTTGTGACCAAAAACAACTTAATTATTCTTGCAACAGCTGCGCTGCTAACATATTTCAACATCTTGTTTTACTGTAACGAACCGGACGTTTGTACACAATTCTATTTTAACATCTCTGTGTGTCCTTTGTATATCGAAAAGTATCAGGAAACCTTGATCACAATCATTCCAATATCCTGCTGCAGTTGACCACAAATATGCCTGCAATTTACACTCATTCCCTAATTCAGTGTTCAGTAATGGAAACAAATGCTAACTGAAGAGTCCTCTAGATTATATTTAACATTATCACTAGAGAATATTTGAATTTAGGTTGCATTTTTTGAGAGACTCATTAAGCAGCTTCTTACATTATTATGTTTCATTTCGTGCTGTTTTGAGTTCAATAACTTTTGTTTGAATTTTACACATTTTCTGCTTGAAGCTCTGAATAAACGTATGTAATATATTCAACGATTCATGATGATTCGGGACACCGGGAAACAACATTTTTTCTACACTTTTAATAATAATGAGAAATTGATTAGCAAAACAAAACTGTAGACAGAGCACAAATTAAATACTTTAAAAAACGCAGGGATTCTTTTAAAAATAATCGCTTCAAAAAAGGCATTTCAACAGATCGTTCTCCTGTTTCTACGGCAAAAAAAAGTTTATTTATTTATTCGGCAAACAACTGTCTAATAATACCTTCCTACAGCTTTCCATCATATACAACAAAATAAATCATACATTGTTTACACAACACACACACACATAGAACAAGAAAAACATTAATAGAGTTTCCACAGAATACTATTGAAATTAATTCCATTTTCATGTATTGGATCATCCTAGAACGTATATATGCATATCGATCTCATTATATGCATATTATTGTTTCTGTCATAGTATACATATCGATCTCATTATCTTCTAATTGTAGACCGAGCCGCCGTAGCTCAGTGGTTTCGCCGATCCGGCTGGTCGAGCGGTCTAGCGCGGTAGTCTGTCGACTCAAGGATTGTGGGTTTGAATCCCAGCTTGGGCATGGATGTTTGTGAGTATGTTTTAATTGGACAGTTGTGAACAGATTACAGTACAATACAGCTAAGACACAAGACAATACAGCCCGCGTAGGGCCAAATTTATAAAAAAAAAATGGTAGAGTGTTGGCGTAACATTCGGGAGGTTGTGGGTTCAATCCCAGCGGTCGACCATCCTGACTGAGGTTTTTTTTTCTCAGTCACACCAGGCAAATACCGGGATGACACCTTCAACATAGGCCCTGGCCGACACCTTCCCGGATCGTTCCCCTCCCCTATCCCGACCTGAGCCTTAGATGCCTAAAGACCATAAATAAAATTCGAATTGGAAAAATTATTGTAAATCGTTCAAGTTTTTCATATAGCACACTTGAAGTAGAATTTGTTTTGGACTTGTGATAGAAGAAAAAAAAACATTGTTGTGGATACAAATTTTA
>JAGDQP010025459.1:3445-16966 GCA_022664845.1 Lepisma saccharinum | reverse complement strand
TCCTATTTTTAATTCTTAAAAATATCGAACAAATCAAGAACAATACTGGAATTTTGAAATGTGACTTGTCTAATATTTAATAACTTTTATAAAATTAATTATTTAGAATTTTCAAGCTAATTGTATAAGCTGAGATATTTGAAGGTCGGTAACTTAAGACGACATAGCCCATGAGTTCAAATTTCTCATCAATAGCAAATCTGTACCTGATAGCTATAACCCCGCAAGTCACAAATCCTTGTTTTTGGGATAAAAAAGAATACTTCCTTTTACATAGAAACGAAATGGACAAAGACTCACTTTTTTTTTTTTTTTACATAATTTAACATACTTAGAGCAAGAATCATGAAACTATTATCTGAGGCCTTCCGAATACTGTACAAAACTGCATTAATCACATTTTGGCCCAAATTGGACTTACGCGGTTCTATCTCTCAGGTACAGAAATATCTTCAAACTATAGATGAATTCACATATTAAATATTTTAAAGTATTATCCATCCCACTCTCTAAAATAACATTGTTGATTATCAGGGGTGGAATGGAAGGTATACGCGGGTACACGCCGTGTACCCACCTAATAGTATAAATCACAGCGTGTACCCACCTCAGTGCATAAATATAAAGGAACGTGTTCCCAAATCCGGATTTTTATTGAGCAGCGTGTACCCCCCAAAAATCTTACCATTCCAGCCCTGTTGATTATCATTTGTCTATTATTTTTAAATATATTTTGAAAGAACTAGGTCTGGTTACCAAATGATCTTAAAACGAATTTTAAATTGAGTTCTTTTAAAGGTCTTTAGGCAACTTTGGCACAATGGATGATAATGGGAGAATCAGTACAATGAAGAAAGTGGAAGGAAAGTGACGATCCCGAATATCCACGTACTGTACATAGTGTTTTACCACCACAAAACCACATTGCACGAGCCAGGATCGAACTGGTGAACCCACGCATCCAGTGGTGAACCTCTATCACTGAGCCACCGATGCTGCACGAAACGGATCTGAAGCGTGTTGCTTTCCAATTGGTATGCTAAACTTTTGGTACTACATCATTGATAGCTGAAGTGATGGTGAGGAAATAGATAATTCCTCTAGATTTAAGTTATCTAACTGTAGACCAATGCAGTTAATAAAAAACTCATCAAACAATGTTTTAACTCAGCATATTTCTAACACTAGCCATCTGTAAGAGGATCGCGGCTGCAAAATGGTATATCGCTCACCTCTGATGCTAGGGGTCGTCGGTTCGATCTCTGCTTATGCCATGTGGGCTTTGTAGTGGACAAATACCGTGTGCGTGTGTTTTCCCGTTTAATCCCACTTTCTTTATTCCACCAATTCAAACCTCATCCATCCGTCCTGAGACAAAGTTGCCTAAAGAAAGGCTTTAAAAATTAAATTCAAAATTCTACACGGTGACCTTTCTAATGTTACATTGTTCACGTATTCTCACACACATATCAGTTCTCAGATTTTAATTTGTTTATGACCTGTAGGCAACGCGCTCAGGACAAGATAGGGTAATGGAAGATGATGTTGGAAGGTAGTCGGCCAAGGCCTATTTTGGAGATACCATCTCGACATTTGCCTAGTATGACCGAGGAAATTCCTAGAAAACCGAACTGAGCTTCATCTACTCACCTTGCCATACCGAGGAACCGTAGTTCAGTTGGTGTAGCGTTAGCTTTGTGTTAGGGACGACCTGTGTTGAATACCAGCGGTCGACCATCCTGAGTATTTTCAGGGTTTCACACACCCACGGGAAAACGTTGTGATGGTACCTTCAAGTTAGACTCTGTCCGACTGCTTTCGTATTCTTTCCCCTACTCTCTATCCGATATGAGCCATAGAGGCTCAAAGGACATAAATACATTTTATTTAATTCGAATTGTCATCTCCATTTTATGATGTGTCTTTCTATTCTTCACTGTTTTGTCTAATTCTTTTTTAAACTCTATTGTTTATTTCATATCAATGATGGCTATTTGAGCTTTTTCAGTGCACGATGAAAAAACACCGAAGACCTGGCAACCCTCCAAGACAACTTCTTACTTGCCCGCTGCACAAAGCCTGTGCACCGGGACAGGTCATTATGACATCGTTGGGCATTGAGTTGAGTAGGATTGTAATTCAGTGCTTACCTTTGAATGCATAGATGTCGCCTCCAACAGTTGAAAATATGGTATCAATAGAGGCATCTCTGCATATATCAGGTGGTGCTATGTTTCTCTCTAATGAGCCTTCACAGAGGACCTACGGAGGAAGAGAAATGATTATTTATTCCGGCTAACAGTTTCAGCTTGTTGGAGCAAGATACAGTAGATGCTTCAGGACATACACACTTGTGTGTTCGAGTCACCACTGCAGCTATGCGTGTGCACGGGGGCAGGTAAATCCCTATTATGTCTGTTTAAAATGATTCCAAGAAAATGTTAATTATTTATACAGTACTTTCTCTGTTAGTAGTTTCAGCAAGAATCGCGTCAATTTGCATTTCTCGTAAAAATGTACCTTTTGGTATAGGGTGTCAAGAGTCGTCTATTGAATTGATGTATTGACCTTCACCTGAGAGTCCCTAGCAGCACACAAACATTGAAAATACGTGCATTAAACGTTAGTACCGAAACGTTATATTAACGTTGTAAATGTACCGAAATGTCCTCCTGTTCAACAGTTTATTCAACGTTGAATAATGGTTGAGAAGAAACGATGAAGAAACGGGTTTACTTGGCCAAAACAGAGTATGAATGCTGTCTATTGGTATACACACACACTTAGTTTCATTTTATCCGTTGCTTTTATCACGATATACGGTTAATTTTCCAATAGTAAATAATCCGAGCGGCTGCTGTGGGATTCGAACGCAGGCACGTTCTGTATTTCTCGTTGGTAGCTCGACGAGTTGACCACTTATCCAAGAATCCATCTGGAAAGACCACTACTACTCTTTTACTGAATCGTTAAATTAAATGTTCGTTGAAATACAGTTTAAAATTTAACCTGTTTTCAACATGCAAATGAAAACAAGAAAAACTATAGTTATTTTCATTGCATTTGCTTTTAATTGTAATGTTTAAGCAATTAAATTAGAAAGACAAGTGTGAAACGAAATCTAGGACATAGTATGAATCATAGTTGAAAGTACGTAACATTAACGTCGTGTCAACGAAATTCTGACTTCGTAGAAATATGGTTTAAAATTCAATATGTTTTCACGTGCACATGAGAATACCAAAGTTAGTTTGTGTCCTTCAATTAGTTTTTGATTATAATTTTTGACATAATATTAGTAAGAAATTCATTAAACAAAATCTATTATACCATAGTTGAAAATAACATATTGAATACACGTTGTATTAACGTCTTATCAACACAATGACGTCTTTGTTGAAATATGATTTAAAAATAAACGTATTTTCTTCAACCGATAACGGTTAATCAACGAAATGAACCTAAAATCAACGTTGAAAACACGTATGTATACTACTGCGGCGCGTACCTTATAACATTAACATGCGTGTAAAGTACATTTGTATATTCTGATTGCTGTCTTGTATGGTCTAAAGCAGGGTTTCTCAACCTGGGAGTCGCGGGATGTGTGCAAGGGGGTCGCGAGGAGAGTTGAAAAATAAATTTAACTAAGGTTATAACTAATAAGTTTCAAAGAAAGTGTTTTATTTTGCTGGCTGTTTTTATCATTACTAAAGATAGTGTAATTTGTTCAATAGCTTTTGAATAATATAATTAGGATATTTATTATAAAATACAGGAAATAAACTGTCATGTTCCGAAATGAAAAGCAAATATTACAGAAAATATAATAATTGTGGATCTCCGACTAGAAAGCATGGTATAAGGGAGTCGCGGGATGAAAAGGGTTGAGAAACGCTGGTCTAAAGAGTAACTGCTCCATGGTTTGTTGATTTTTAGAAATTAATAAAGAATAGAAAAAAATTATCCTTATTCATCTATATTTACCTTCTAATTTTTTTTCATTGAAACCAAAGTATATAATATGAGCCTTGAAGGTTTATTGATGACAAAATAAGATAATATAGCTTAGATATATGTTCAATTAGTTACAAACAGGGTTACGATTTTTAGGTGCTCACCTTTTTCTTGTAGAGAAAATCAAGAGTATCTGAAACAAACCAGTTTGCGAAATGTTGCCTCCAGTTGTAAATTGAGACAATTTTCCATCACCTTTTTTCCTCTCTTTTTTTCGGGCCTTATCACTTTTTCACACAACACTGCTTATAATCCACTTTTCTCCGCCTTTACTGCAACTTTTTAATATTATTTAGCACAGCCATCGAGCTCTACGTAAACGATACTGGAGTGACTACTTAGTGTTCAAAGATAGACACCCGAGCAAATATTTAAACTCGATTGTCCACTTCCAATCTAAACCAATGTGAAACAATTTTTCAGTTCTAACTCAGCTTTTTACGATTAATATCGCTGTGTGGTCCGTTTTTTTAAAATTTAAGTCTTAATTCCTGAGTTATTCATATCAATAGTATGTCGTACTCTGCATACAATAGAAAATACTGCAAATGATATTTACCTTTTTTTTTTTTTGCAAGAAATAAGACATACATAAGAAAACGGGCCAGACAGCGTTATCAAGCGTAAAAAACCGAGTTAGAATCGAAAATTGGGTCCATATTGGTTTAGACTGAAAGTGGACAAACAAGATTAAGTTTCCTCTCCGCTCCCTGGCTTCGTATATTCAAGAAATTTTCAATGGCTGAAGTCAGTCCAGTATCGTATTAATGGAGGTCGATGACCACAGCACATTTTATCGTTTTTTTTTACTTTTGAATTTTATTTGGATTGCAATTTATATTACCTATCAATCATGATAGTGAACACGAGATTGAAAGCAAAGTACACCTGTAGTAACAGTGAAGAATTCCACTCGCTGGTACCTGATAAAAGTTGGCTTTACTTGAACTGTCTGTAAAACAACAATTGGGTATAATGAATTTTACGTCAGCCGTGAGCCGAGTGCACAGCTATCGTGTGGTGAGTTTGCATTCTTTACTTTTACAAGTAATTTCACTGGAATCAGTTGTCTCCTGTTACTGAATCTGATTTTTTTTGCTTAATAATAAATCCACAGGTTTTATGTAAAATATATTTTTTAAAGCAGAAAGTGCTCTGCCCTTCTTAACCTGTGACACTACCCACGTCTATCATTCTGTATGTATGATATTCATGTGGTCAGTGCAGGAGCAAGTCATAAAAGCGTCGGCACCTTAAGCACAATCTGTTTAATTTATTTTAGTCTATAACCCAGAGTTAAAGCACATATAATATTCAGCACTGAATTATCTGCAGGTGAGGTAAGATAATTTCACAGTATTTTGTAGAATAGGTAATATTTTAGTTGTTACATAGGGCTCGTCATGGGAGCTCTCTACAGCAACATAGCTCGAAGCGCACACTTTATCTTTTGAGTCATATGTGGAACCATACGTATTTCTTGGCAACAAACTTATAACACATTTCTGCAACATTACTTGTAGTGCAAAATTACCTTACCTTACCCTACATTCTATTCTTTTAAAGTAAATTACGGTGTAGCTTCAGATACTGTAATTCAAATGCAATTTCTTACTTGAATGTTCAAATTCCCATTTGTATCTAACTCAGAGTTCGGATTGCATGTGCAATTTAAGCTCTCCACTTTGGGATACGGAATAGTGAAGTCGTGTTTGAAGAGTAAGTTATTTCCTGTAATAGAAAAGTAAATACTATTAAAAAAGTATATTGAATCAATTCACAATTACAAGAAACACATTACTTAAAATATATTGACTGTGTATTACCATTTTGAAACTGTTCTATGACGCATATAAGAATAGGATGAATGCGCCTTAGTTTGTAATGTTCCTAATGGTCGTCATTCTATGTTTCGTTTTCCTAACAAACCCTCGTCTTTTATTTGTGTAAACCATAGAGTTAGGAATATAAATAGATGGAACCTTAGGCTGTTTTATTGGAGGGGAATGAAGTCAAGAGACGGAAGGGACGAGTCATTTCGGCCATCTTGTGTGGCCCCATATTCAGAGACCCTTGTTTCTGAGTATTGCCTCTCTCAGGTGCACTCATCCTCTATCGAAAAAGGCAATCCTCACAGTATTCGGTATAGAGGGACTCTAATGGGGCCGCACAAGATGGCTGCCGATGAACCGAATTTGGCTTCATGTGACGTCATGTATGTTCTCTCTATTTTTTCCTAACTCTATGGTGTAAACGTGCCGTCATCCTTTGCAAAATACATTAGGAAAGTTTGTAATAGACATAGTCGACGTACGTTACATGATGTAGTGTTGGCAACTCTAATCAAATAGTACAACTTACTTCCATTGATTAACTTAGAAATGTTGTCTATCCAAATAGTAACCAGTCTTACAATTCTCAGTGTTTCCGACCCAATATACACTCGAATTTAATAATATCCTTGTATATTTTATATTCAAATGTGTTTAATTTAATGAATATTCATTGGATGGCTAAGAAGCGTTCAACTACACTAAACACATACCACTTCTAACATTATATTATTCTCTGCCTTAAAAGTTGATGGGTGTAACTATGTGATATAAGCAATATAATAAAGCTGTGGGTGTTACTTTAGCTTACGTCGGGCATGATTTTTCCAAACGAAATAAGTCACATGTTCATGAATCGGAATCATGGTAATGTTACGTCATAGTGAAATTTATTTCCATATCACTATTGATGGTTTGCTAGAAAAATCACGGACAGTATGTCGAGTGAACGACAGCGAACGATGAAGGATAAGAGAAAGCCAGGTTAGTTATGTTTTTCATTATAGGCGATGGACATAACCTTTAACAGACACCACTTGTGACTGCTCCATTTAAGTTTGAAATGGAACGCCCGACGTATACTAAAGAGACGCCAAGCTGTGATTTAAGACAATTGTATGTCAAATTATGTGAGAATATATACCATTTATTAAATACAGATAATAATGAATAATATGTGGAGAGTTTGTTAAACAATTTACAAATATTCGGTGTAATTATTAACATATTAGTAAATGTTAATAATCTATGCGCGAAGTATTACGTTGTTTCCGTGATGAACGAGCTTCATCCATGGTACTATCGAGGTTTGAACCATGATCCGAAGCTCCTGTGTTATTTTCTGACGCTCATTTCACACATATTGACAATAACAGAATGATGTAGTGCGTAAGCTAAAATAAGTGTACGATGAATCCTGCACGCCCCAGTCAGCCACTATTTTCACATATAGGTTTTGATTTTGAAATCTGTCAACAAACGATGGAAACATTTGGTTAACTGCAAAGAACGATTAAAGTCCAAATTTGAAAGTTGTGAGAAAACTTACATTTTAAAGTGTAAGAACCTGAATTTAAGTTTATTTTTGGTCTTTAAACAATTTTTCGACCTGAGCCAAAGATACTTAAAATGAAATTCAAATGTTTACAATTTAAAACGCGTTTTTCTCACAACTTTTACAAATGGACTTCGTTCTTTCCAGGTACCCATCATTTTAATCCCTGGATAGATTGTATTAATTTCAGGTAATAGGCTAATGCTCTTAAAGGGCCCCATGTACCGAAGAAGCTTGACTGTTCCGACAGGGTAGGGACACATTCGTAGGTCCCATCGTTCGGGCGCCATCAATATCTGACTGAACGGAATGGCATATCATTATGAGTTCACCTCCCCAGGAACCTGTGTTTGGGCAGAACACCAGTCATCATTACAGAAACAGTTGCCACTTCGCATTACATAAAGAAAAATATCAATACATTCAAACATAAAATGGCAATGCCATCAGACTGAAGATAACTTGAATTGTTAAAAGTTTCATTAGGGCATAATGTCTTTCAATAGGGCACTAGGAATGGTATGGGGTGACTTCGCTCATTTAAATTCTAAGACAATTCACATGTTTCACCACATAATTGGACCGGAAATTCAGTAGGTAGAGCCTTGGTTTTGTATTTGAATCTGGGATGGATCCCAGTGGTTGGTCATCTTGACTGAAATTTCTTCAGGGTTTTCATCAGTTACACCAGGTTAATGCCCAGATGACTGAGCTAGGCCCGATGTAACATCCTCTTTAACTCTCTTTCTCGGTGTGAGCCAAAGATGTATGAATGTCATAAAGCAACATTCAAAATTCAAGCACTCATTTGATAGTTTGATATGCTAAAATAATACCGAAATCAGATCTATCTATTGTCAAGATGCGAATAACATTTGTACTCCATTCTCTTCTATCGCAACTGTTGTTATCCATACAAATGGATAACATTCGTGCCAGAGAGTGCTAAACCAATAGTAGTGTGCTTGTGGTTGTGACCAATAGGCTTTTAACAGAATAGCCCTGTTTTAATCATCAATACAGTCATTCAACATCAAATCTCTCCTAGCTGTTGCAATATTTTAAACTAATTTTTTCGTTGCTATTCTAAAGTAATAGTGTGACTGGTTATTATGTGAGAATATTTAATTACAGCAAACTGTATTGTTGTACGAATGTATATACTCAAAGAAATGTGTATTACTGTTAACTTCCTAGAAACTAAACTGGTACAAATAGCAACCAAATTTGCTGCTTAAAATACCCTCTGTTACAGACTTGCAGCAGAAAGATAAATGCTGTTCTAACGAAGTACGATTGTCAGATCATAAAATTTTCATACCAACTACAAAAAATAACGTATAGTTAACAATCCTGTCCTGTTAGGCGATTTTTTTTTCAGTTTACAGACGCTGACTTTGGATCAGCACTTAGGTTTGAATGCTGCAACCGACCAATTTGACTAAGGCTTTCCTGGATTTTAAATAAGTTTTACGAAGTGGCTTGAATAAGTAAGTCTCTTGCTAATACACTTATACTTGCAAGGGACTTAGGCGATAACTATATCCTAATTAAATTAAACAATTGGTTCTAGTCTTCTTTCTCTCCGTCTTTTACCACCTAGGTGGCGTCGACTTTTCTGATGAGTCTTCTCCACAAGGCCCTGTCCTGAACTTCCTACTCTGCCAGACGTTTCCCCCGAAATAATTCTTAACCCCATCCATCCATATCCTCCTTAGCTTCCCTCTACCTCTCTTGCCCTCTACTTCCATTTCCACACTCCTGACTACATAGTCATTTGTTCTTCTGACCACATGTCCATACAAATGCAGCCTTCTTTCTTGTATCTTCTTAGATATCTCTATAATCTTGATTGTTCCTCTTGCTCTCACATTTCTCACTCTGTCTCTCTTTCTTATCCCACACATCCAGTGTATCATCCTCATTTCTGTAACATCCAATCCCTTTTCCTGTGTTTTCTTGATTGGCAATGTTTCTTCTCCGTACATCATTGTTGGTCTAACCACTGGTTTATAAACCATCCCTTTATTCTTCACCGTGATTCTTCGGGCGCAGAGAACGCCACTTACTTTCTTCCAATTTCGCCATCCCTCTTGCATTTTGTGTGTTATTTCAGATTCTAAATCGCCATTCCCAGTAACAGCTGAGCCTAAATATTTAAAACTTTTCACTTTATTCAATCGTTCTTCTTACAACATCACTTCTCTATTTCCTTCTCCGTTAAACTCAAGATACTCAGTTTCCTTTCTACTAATCTTTACGCCTCTATCTTCCAGAGACTTCCTCCAACTCTCTACTTTCCTTTCAAGTTCTGCCCTATTAGTATTGCATAGTACAATATCATCGGCAAATATCATACACCAGGGTTGCTTCATCTCTCACATCCTGTGTTATAACAGCTTCAACTATGCTAAAGAGGTACTGGCTTAAGGCTGAACCCTGGTGTAATCCAACCATAACAGGGATTTGGTGCGTTAATCCCACATTACTTTTTACCTGAGTTCTAGCTCCTGTACACATATCTTGGATTGTACTTACATCTCCGTTCTCTGGCACGCCTTTCTCCCTCAAATATCTCCATACTTCCTGACGTGGTACTTAGTCATAGGCCTTCTCCAAATCAATACAAGCAACCTAGACCACATGCAATCTTTTTGCTTTCCTGATGAATTTTCATAGTTTGTCTTAATATAGAAGTTGTGTCCGTTGTACTTTTTCCTGGCATAAATCCAAATTATTCTCCTATTGATGTTTCTTCTGGTAATCTTCCTTGTACAATTTTCTCCCAAATATTCACCGTATGTGACATTAGTTTGATTCCTCTATAGTTTTCACAATCTTAAATATCTCCGTAGTCCTTAAAAATTGGTACAATAACGTTATCCCATCATTGAATCGTCATTTCTTTTTGTGGTCATAAGTTTTATGCATCAGATCTTCTGGTCCCAAACTCTTCCACGCTTCTACTGATATGCAATCAAGACCTTTAGCTTTTCCGGTTTTCATTTTCCTTAATGCTTTCTCTACTTCTTCCCGGCTTATTTATGTTATAGGTCCAAGATTTGAAGTTCTATCGATAAGAACTTTCCTCGGATTTTCTTCATCTACGAGCGTTTCAAAATATCCGGCCCATCTCTCTTTGATCCTGTCTTCATCGGTAAGCACTAATCCTTGATCATAATTAATTTGCATAGTATGAGTGAAAGTATCCTTTGCTGCCTTGCCCCTGGTTTTTGCTAACCTGCATAACGTCTTCACTCCACTTGGTGTTTCTAGTTCGTCATATAGTTCATCCCAGGCTGCGCTGTTGTATACACTGCCTTCTTTGCTTATTTATTAGAAGTTTTGAAGCTACATTTATCATCTTGTGTCCATGAAGCTTTCCATCGAGAGGTAACTTTCCTCTTCGCTTTAACAGCTTCTTGCACTTCCTCATTCCACCACCATGTCTCTTTTCCTGCAGGGAGGCTCTTTCCTGAAGTTCTACCGAAAGTCTTCTCTGCGGCTGTTAGCATAATCCTTCTGTGTATATACCACCATTTCTTGCACATCCTTTTCTTGCAGATTTATTCTTTCGATAACCTCTGCACTGAACAATTTTCTTAGCTTCTCCTCTTTCAGTCTCCAGCATCTAATTTTCTGCTCTTCATTTCGCGGCCTCCTATTATTTCTACTTGCAAATTCCCAATCCACACTCACCACTCTGTGTTGCGGGGTCACGTTTTCACCATTTATTACCTTGCAGTTCTTAATTTCCTTTGTCTTCTGCACAAGATGAAATCGATTTGACTTTCATTTGCCCTTCTCTTGTAAGTTAAAGATGTATCTTCTTATTCAGAGAAAACGTATTGCAAATCGCCAAATCGAATGCCGTTGCAAAGTCTATTATTATTTCTCCTTCTTCGTTCCTATCTCCCACATACCAATCACCGTGAATCTTCTCAATGCTTCTTCTTTATTTGCTTTAAGTAAATGCCCATTCAAGTCGCCGCCCACCATTACTTTCTTCCTCTGTTGGTACACTGCAAAGTGCATGGTCCAAACGCTTCCAGAATTCTATATTTTCCTCTTCTCCGCAGCCGGCTTGCGGAGCATACGCGCACATGACATTTTACCAATTTATATCCTGATACTCATCACTCTGTCGTTCCTTCTATTCACACTTACTATCTTTCAGATCTGTTGGAAGAACAATTCCTACACTGTTTCTTCCATGTTCATTTGCTTTGCTGTACAGTAATAGCCAGTGCTCGAAGTCGGTTAGAAAAGGTAAGGGAACGGTTGCAGAAGTGGGCTAGAAAAGTAATGGGTACCCGTGCACCTAGCGGCGGCTTTGTCTATTCAATGTTAAGGCAATGAGCTCCCATTAATAAAAAGGTAGGGGTATGTGTGCGTCGTGCTTTTTCGTCCCCCCCCCCGTCCCCCCACAGCAACCTGTGTTCATCAACATGTTCAACACTCTGCAGAATCGTTATGAACACTACGTGAGACATGAGGGTGGATACTTTGAGCACTTGCTGGACCGATACACTTCGATACGTGTTACCGTAGTCACCTCGCATCTTCTATTGACAAATCTTGATTTCGTAGCATGGTTGTAATTTCAGTACTGTTTGTTTTGTCTCATACTGTATCCGAAAATTTAAATGCTTCTTTTAAAACTAGAATCTACCCTATTCCACTGGCAGACAAATAAAGAAAGTTGTTTCCGTTACCCAAATATTTAAAATGTTAATAATTTCTGCCTAAAAATAACATAATTTGAACTTACCAGATCCTGAACCTGTGCTGCATTCGTTTTCTTCATCTCCATGTTGTGGGCGTGAATTGTCCCGGATGTCCAAGGTAATTGAGTACTTCTGAAATGAGGACAAGACATTCTATTAAAATCACTACAATTCCTCTCTACAGAAACAATAAAAGATATGTAGACGAATTAGGATTCATATTAAGTTGATTCAGTAAAACATTCATTGCGAGACATCATATAAGAAGGTACGTTCGGCAGTTATGCACCTTTGTGCATACAAAGAACAGACAAATTTTAAAAATATGTTTCAAATTGTTGGGTTGACATAAATAATGCAAATATTTGCATGATGCAGCTTATTTAAAATAGAGCATTGCTTTCTTGTTATTCTGTTTTAAAAGATCCTTCCAGGGTAAGGTAATTAATTAAAAAAAAGCACTATTATTGTTTCGTGATTAAGAAGCGAAACTTTTTCATATTGTTGTATTCCATGTAGGACTTCAGTTGGTCTTGCAAAATGTTGACTAATTATTCGAAAACAAATAGGAAGAAAGAATTTCTCGTGTTGGAATGCAAATTACTGATTCTTTCTTGATAATTGCTTGTTACACATAGTTTAATAGGTAGTTAATAAAAATTTCAGGAAAATTCCATTGCTTTCCAATCAGCACAAACGGTTGGGCCTACCGGAAAAAATTGAGGGAAGGGAAGGGTTGGTTTTTGTTGGTTGGTTCAGTAGTTCTAAACTAACTTTGGCCTAACTGCAGAAAATATTTGGCAAGGCAGTTGTATTATACAAGAGGATATCAGTAACGTTTAAACTCCAAATAATTATTGTCCATGCCAACTGTGACACAACCATAGATATTTGGAGAATGATTTTTTTTTAGTTCATGTGAAACGTATATTATTAAGAACCAACTACATACTAAATTCGGAAAAGGGGAAAAAGGGACTTTCCCCGTATCGGAAAGGGTGTAAGCCATAGTGCTGTTACCACCCATACAATTCATTTTATCTTATCTTATCTTATCGGAAAAGGGGAAATATCTCTATCTACTTAGAGCGAAAAGAGGGACAACTCTATTAGAACGGAATTTTCAATCGTTTCGTGATTTTGAATGAAACGATATCGCTTTGGATAGAAAATGTGATCTTTCTAGATGGAATTCCGAGGCTCTATGAATGTCATTTATTCTTTAAACTTGAAAGAGCGATTTCTCATCTTTTTAGAGTGGTTCATAATGCACCATAGCTACTAGTCAAGTTTGTTCATTTGTAACCGCAAAGGTTATAGAAAGACGACACTTACTCATTCCTACACACACACACACACACACACACACACACACACACACACACACACA
>JAGDQP010025458.1:0-26892 GCA_022664845.1 Lepisma saccharinum | reverse complement strand
AAAATATAAAACAAAGAACAAGAGAATTAAACTACCAAAGAAAGAAGCCATCAGAAGGAGTTATCTAGAAATATGATATCAGGAAAGAATCATTATCAAATGGGCATTCACAAGGAAAGAATCTTTTCAGTGGGTAACGTTGTTACTTGTACAACAAATAAATAATAATAATAAAAGACGTCGAAGATAGTTGTCTCACCTTTCATGAGTTACACAAAGTTTCAATGAAATGTCTCTCATTAACAATACTGTTTTTCAAACGAAATAAATATACACTGATTGTTCCTTGTAAATCAATAGCTTTCAAGAGATTGTTCGAATATAAAAGATCCGAAATCCACTTAAATCTGTAGGTCTTTCTTTTAGGAGATTAATTTCTCTTCTGTCCGATAAAAGGAGACAGTAGATGTACGTAGTATTATCATCTGAGTTTCCGTTGAATAGTTGGTGTGTTTCACGTTGTCTTCCTATTCAAGTATTCTTTCGTTGTTGCTAATATTTCAGGTTTTATGAAATCCCTGCTCCTGCAAATAGCGCTTCTTATTGTTTTTCCTTATTTTCTATATTTTCAATGCTCTTCCTTAAATTCATTTGTTTTGCCTTTTAAATAGTCCAAATTTGAAAGTATTATCCGATGTGTTGGGCAGTCAATTTCACGGTTTTGGATTAGTCTTTATCCATGGTTTAAATGGTCTTTATCCATTTAGGATAATATCCACTATGGAAACCAATGTCCCATAGGGTCCCTATATTTTTTTAAAAATGTCAAAATTTGTTACTTTCCTGGAAAACTTGCAACAAGTTGAATCCCTTCACCAGTAGTGCTGATTGAGTCAATACACTACCATTCATCTATTGTTTTCTGGTTTAGTCGGTAATGCTTCTCAGGTACTTTGTCGGTTGATTCTGATTGTCCATCAACAATGTTTCTTACTGCTGTCTTATTCAGTCTTATTTTATCTTGAAATACTATTTTGTTAAATTCTTCTCGAGAGCTTATGCTTCCCTTGACAATTTGCATAGAATAAATAGCTTTCTTTCTTCCCGTTTGGGTAGAAACAATTCTCCAAAATTTAAACATCGTGTGTTTGCCTCACAGAAAAGTCTTTCTTCCATACCTTCCATGTAGTACGTATCTATCGGTGATTTACTATTACTTTCCTCAAGATATATGTTGGTGCTTTATTGTTTTATTCCTTAGCCATAACTAATATAGTAGTCATTAGAATAGTACTAATTTACATTTTTGGTGTAATAACTTTAATAATAAAACTTACAACTCAATTTTCCTGAGTTATTGTTCAAAATTTAAGTGAGAGGGGGAAAACATTTTTTTTATTGAAAAACAATGTAGAAGGGCATCTAGTTACGGTATTTAACAAGTTCAACTAGATACCCAAAAGGCAAATCAGAAATGAGGGTACGTTTTGAACCCTCGCCGCCGTGATCTCCACACAGCGATTATAGTTAAGGGGTTTTAGAAGAGACCGGCGACGAACTCACTTCACCTTAAGTCACGCTGGTTTTCATTGGCCTACTTAAGAGGGAACATTATAGTAAATAGGAGATGTGATATCCTTGGAGAAAACGACTTTATTTTACAGCAACTGAAATATTGAATTTGCGGTGGAATAGCAAAGATTTTAGATGATTTACCTAAGTTTGATACATAGGAATTAAATTTTGAAACTAAGGCTGAAGTGAGTTTCTCACGTCAGGGCCTGCAGACACATATTATAAATAAATTTATATGAGATTGCAAATTGACGCAGTAACGGGTATATCAAAGATAGATAGCTCCTTTCTTTTAAAACAAAATACTAAACTGTTGTTATCGAAGTTATGTTAGATATAATTCCTGATAAGATTCAAACTCGTAAAGTGATTTTTAAAAACATAATCCTACTATCTTTCTAGTATTTCCGGATTTCAAGAATATGTTTCCTATAATTCAGTGGAGATAAACAGAGATAAGTGAAGAAAAGGATACAGAATTTTCAGGGAGGGATTGAAAATAATTCCATAATCAGATGGACAGTTTAGGATTGCGTGAGAAATCTCTTACAATGGACAAACATTGATACGCACCATCTACACACAAGATAACTAACCTTATAATAAAGTTGTGGGCAGTGAAGAGTCTTATCAGGAATATTTGATTGTCTAAACATTCAATGTATACAACAAAACTTTTCATACTATAGAATTTCTGATGTGAATATTTTTATTCTTTTCAGGTATTTACTAATTTTGCTGTCCTAAATCTCATACAAAATTATGTTTGTGGAAGTGTCAATGCGAACTTGTTTCCCCATAATGTTCAGTATTTTCTCTTTACGAAGTTCTATTCACACAGCAATGCATACGTGAAGAAGTAAATTCATTATTTCAATTCCAAAGAATTGTTGCACTTTTTCATGATAATATGTACATGAACAGTTTGCCTATTTAGAGAGAGAGAGAGAGAGAGAGAGATCAGAGGAAAGATCAATTGATAAATTCTGTCTATTTTCTAGTATACTCAACAGATGTCAGCAAGAGTCACTTGAGGAGAATAGGCAAAAATCTCTAGATAAGGAAAACTTCCTATAACTACACAAGAAACGTTCAATTCCCTTAAATAAAGTACTCAACCTAAGACAAATCTTGAACAAAACTAATTACAATCTAATAAGAAATTTTTAATTGAAGCAAAGACTCATAGCATTATGTCACAAATCTTTCCTTCTTGACAAAAGTAAATGTGGAAAATTGATCTGTTTAATTGCCTTCGTATTTACAGAAATCAAAACAACAAAAGACAGAGGATAGGACACAAAAAATTGTTGGTAAACAATTTTTTTTGAGGGTTGTGTATTGATCAGTGGTGGCTCGTGGTCTGGATGTTGGGTAGTGCACAAAATGTTACAGCATCTTTCGTATGATTTTATTATTATTATTATTGTTATCATCGCTTTTCGGCCTTTAGCCCCATGGTTTCTCATTTTTTCAAAAGTTTTCCTTTTCTTCTTCTGGCCTGATCATCTATGAGAAACCGTCCCTTCCTCCACGTGGTGGGGCTGGTAACACCATCAACCATTTGGTAGTCTTGTTTTCTGACTTTGTTTGATAACATTATTGCTGAGGTTGATGATGGCTAATTAGGGACAACTTGATCTAGTCCTCTCTTTAGCTCTCTCTACTAGGAAGGGCCGTGCGGTCATCTTTGTTCTCTTAGATCCGGTAGCAGTGTCGGGAAATGATTCTTATTTATTTTTTCTTCTTAGCTCCTTAGGCCAGGTGAGCTGAGTTATTTGTGTTTTGTTTTGTAAGTGTTTCTTTTATATAATTTTTATTGAGTTATGCTGTGTTATTTTCTGTATTTTTAATAGTATTGATGGCACCCTTATCTGAGAATTGCTCAATATGTAATTGAGTTTCACAGTTTCCTACCTTAGCTGAAGTTGACGCTAGTGCCCATGTAAATTTGTCTTCAGAGACCTGGTCTGATGTAACCTCGAGAAATAAGAAAAGAATTTCAAATCGTGAAGAGAAAAGAACTCAAAGTGTAAGCTCAAGGAAGGATCAAAGGAAACTAACTGTTGGTAGTGGTTCAAATAATCCTGATTTGGTATCCAATAATCGGAAAAAATCCTTGTTCGTAACCAGATTTAATCCACTGGTTGAGACTGATGTAGTGAAAGATATTTCAGCAGCAGAACATTACTAGTGTGACTTGTACAAAACTGAAAACCAAATATAACTCTTATTCTTCTTTTCATGTTGAAGTGAATGAGTCAGAATTTCCACTAATTAATAATCCAGCGGTGTGGCCTTCTGGTATCTTAATAGGTCCTTTTTATGGTAAACTCCGTAACCAAGATGAAATTACAAATTCTACTAACTCTCATTCTAATCATGACCAGTCTTAATATCTGGTATCAGAATGTTCTTGGACTTCGTACCAAAAGCAAAGATTTATTTTCTGCAGTTTCCACTTGTCCTTATGATATAATAGCAGTAACTGAAACTTGGTTATCGGAGGTGCATCAAGACTATGATTATATCCCCGAAAATTATACCTGCTTTAGAGCCGATAGACAATACAACGACTTTGGTCAGAGAGAGGTGGTTCCTTGTTAGCTATAAGGAATCAGTTTTCTGCACATCGACGTTTTGATTTGGAAAAAAACTTCTGAATGCATTTGGATCGAATTAATAACCAAGTCAGGTAAAAATCTGTTACTATCCTGTGTTTATTCTCATCCTGGTTTTTCTCCTCAAGAATTAGATACATATTTTAAGTTTATCTCTAATAATGTGAATCCTCTTCAATATGATATTGTGATCATTGGAGATTTTAATATCTCTAAAGTGGACTGGTACAACTTTGAACCTCTACCAAATATTTTTTATTATGACAAGTTTAAATTTCAAATTCTTTCTACATTCTTGGATAATATGAACTTAAGAGGATATTTCACTGATGGAATAGACAGAGGGAAACAGGGGTTCTTTCAGAACACGATATCTCTTAAAGTAATTACCGTATATTAATGAGCTTTCGATGGATGAATCAGAAAGGATCAACCTACATATGACCTTCTCAATTTTTTACTCTTGCTAAACTTTAGAAGATATTAGATCCTAAATATGGCAATATTTGAAAGAGTTGTTCCTCTTGTCACGAGTGGTTAAGCGAAAAAAATTCGCAGTCATTTTTTTTTACATCCTTTGCGAATAAGTCTTTTTGATAATGATTCTGATTAATTGCTTCTGGTTAGCACAATCTTGCATCGAACCTTAATGTGTATTTTATTAAATCATGAAATTTCATGAGAAATTGTTTAAAAAATCTCCACTGGTAGTTTGACCTTTGTCGCACAGATGGCTCCGATCACCTTTTAGGAATAAAAAATTGTTTGGAGGGAATTTACTGTCACACAGCAAGTGGTCCGACCACTGCCAAATTCAGCGATGATGACAAGAGAGTGGAAAGGGGGGAGGAATGTGTTTATGGCACAGCCTTTCCTGAAACATGGAAAATCTTTGCTAATGGCTTGTTTCGGACTCATTCAATTCGCTTTGAAAGTCTTATATGCTGTTAAAGTGATATTATTGCCGCGCGGTATCCTAGCAACCAGATCGTCTGGCTTTATACACATGGAGTAGCGCATTAGTTTAGTATGAATGAAAAAGAGAAAACGGCTTTCTTAACATATTTATAACATTTAATAGTTATATTATACCTTACAATATGACAACACGTTTGCGTTTGACTGCAGATACTATACTTTATGTAAAACTTATAAATTCTTTAATTTGCAAAGAGAAGAAGGCCGAAGATGTGTAGTCTATTTACAATCCATTTTGTTTTAGATTTGGCAATTCTATTTTGCTTCAGAAACTCTCTCTTTGTTAATATTTAGTTTCTATTATTGGCCATTATGCGGTACTAGCGATACTTCCTGTGTTGAAACACCAGAACAAGAAAATATATATTGCGTAATTGGAGGAAAAGGGGTGGGGGTGATGATGATGATGTGGTGTTCTGCCCGAAGGAAGGTCTTTGATCCGAAGGTCCCTGGGCAAGATGAACCCATGGTGTTTGGTATTGCCTTCCATGGGATGATGATATCCTAAGAACGGTACCTACAGGTTTACGCGGGATCCGAACCACTTGTGTCCAAAAGTGTTACAACAAATACGAAAACCCAACTGCAAAAACAAGAACTGAAAAGCACGAAACAAGACAAGAAAATGTTCACAGTATTGTCGTGATCTGATGTCGCTTTGCCCTACAGATGTTCACTTACATTACATGTCTACCTTGTTGAAATGATCTGTAGGACAAAGTGGCATCCGACCACGACAATACTGTGAAAATCGTCTGGTCTTGTTTCGTGTTCTGCTTTCTGTAGTCGGGAATTAGTTTTTTTATTCTTTAATTGACTATCATTTTTTAAAAAATGTTTGAAGAAGGACAAATCCTTCGAGAACCACTAGTATGTTTACTTATGTAATTTCTGCCATATCCAAGTCTGGATAAGATAAAGATAAAATGAAGTATATGGGCGATAACAGTACTCCAAGTCTGGAATCCATATAGAACGGTATAGGTGACAGAAAGTGACCTTGTTTTTTCAGTCCTTCCCTCCTCCACATAATAGAAGTACCCGTAGGCCGGAATCTTATTTTCACCGCCGTCTCCTGGGGTTCAAAGATTCAAAGGTATTTGTTGACCAACTTTCGCGGGGAAAGCTGATACTTCCAGTGCTTTAGGAAGAGAAGATTTCGGTTTTCAGTGTTCAAGTGACCAAGATCATCCCAGAAGGTTTCGGCAATTCTGAAAATGCCGTCAAAAAGACCGAAGAAGAGGAAATTGCCAGTTTATCTGAAAGAATATTGGACGAAACGAAGAATGTAAGTACGCATGTTATATTGTACGTACTTCCAACGATACAGTATTTATCTTGTGTATGTTTGTATAGGCTATGTATCTGTGTACTGTATATGTAATGTGTAGCCTATACTGTAAGGTTGGGTTACGCGTTTACTTGAGATGTTAGTGTACACTAGCGTATTGTTGTTGTTCTGAAACCTTATTGTGTTTCTATCAGTGATTATCACTTGGAATAAGCGAGAGAGCAGTAACAAAAAGGCAACATTTGTGTATTTATGTAATCAAAAAGCCTCCAATAGGCAGTGGCGTAGGTGAGGGGGGATATGGGGGATATACCCCCCCCCCCCTTGACTCCAACTTTACACTCACTCAATGTGGGAGTATTTAAGATCAACCATATTTGACTGATACTGAATTATTTAGGATCAACTGGAACACTTATATTTTATGTCCGCTTACGGAAAGCAGATTTTTGTGGGGTTATGGAGAGTGCAAATGTTTCACCTACAGCATAAAAAATATGAAGTATGAAAGGACGGATGTAAAAGTGTAACTCCATCCATGATTTTACAGAATTAACCCGATTTATGTTCGAAGAATTTATCAAAATTTCTTTATTGAACAATTTCACAAGCTCTCATTGAAGGCATGTAATTTAATGCATTTATAATTTATTCGTTATTTTTATTCGATTAAATTAGTATTAAGGCTACGATTAACCGTTGTACTTATTCTTACAAAAGGAACACCTTCAGCTTCACTTAGTAGAAGCTGTAAATAATGCGAAAGATGCTGTTATAAAGTTTGAAAGAGCTAAAGCAAATTGTCTGAAGGAAAACAAATCAAGTCACAGCATATTTGAGCTTGGAAGAATGTATGAAATTATTTACAGAAATCCATAAAATGAAGTCTAATTACAATATAAGATATTCTGTAAAATGTAACCCGAATTTTTCTTAGGGTTTTCACGGATTTGGGGGAGGTTCAAAGAAGATCTGGATATAAAATTAGATAACAAATACAGCGTCTTTGACAAACTTCTGGAGGTGATTCCTCACATCAAAACAAGACGGAAGTTCCTCAGACAAATTTTCGAAATGTGCTTAGTTTTGAAGCTTAAAGGCCCCGTAAGCGTGGGAAAATGAATTTCGGAGTTTCATATATCTAAAATCACAAAAAGTAGAGCTGAAACATGGTTCCGTCAAAGACTAAATCTGCAGCATTCCAAAATGCATCTTTCAAAATTCTACAATGGGTGGTCAAGGAATTCCCCAAAGGAATTAGATTTCCAGAAATTCTCTAAAGTAAAGATGGGTCAAAATGAGCATGAAAAGGACGGTTTTCACCAGCAAACTATAATTCATTTGCGCCAAATCGATATCTCAAGTAGATTCCATACACCGAACGATTTTTAAAAATGCGTCGTTGTATAACAAACAGGAGGAAGAATTGCATAATTTTATTGAATGTTTTATTAATTTGTTATAAAAGAGATCGAATATCATTGTCCGATTGGATGCTGGGGATGACGAATACCATGTTCATCACTCATGCTCATTTCGACCTACCTCTACGTCAGAAATAATCCGGAATCTCCTACTTCCTTTGGGGAATCCTTTGCGCGCCCATTGCGGGATTTTGAAATATATATTTTCAAATAGAGTAGGTTTAAAGTCTTTGAGGGTACCACGCCGCATCAGCTCTACTGTTCGTGGTGTTATAAATATAAAACTCTAAGAATCATTTTCCCATGCTTTCGACTCCCTGAAACTCCGAAACTATGCACATTTCGAAAATTTGACACACTAATTGCGAATTTTGAAAGCGAAACTAATAAAAGTGCAATGAAAGCATATCAGATTTCCAAGCTTTTTAAAAATGCTTTAGATTTTGTACAATCTGCACCCACGTCTACGCCAAATATTATATTTTAGACTCTGAAACAAATATCTTTGAAAAATTCAAACTTTCAAATCAGGCTGAACGGACTGGCAGTTTTACAAGAGAAAACTGTGATGAAAGTGAGCGTATAAGCATTAGTAAATGTTGGCCAAAAACTCTTCGTTCTTGACAAAATCCCACCTGATATTCAAATGCGTCTAAATTTGTATTAGATGCCTGAACTAAGCAAACTATACGGATATAATATATTCATCCATTTAATACTTTACCGCACAATACTGTAATTGTGCTGTTCTAAAATTATATAAAAAGAAAGCTCCGAAATATATTCTTTTTAAGAAATTTGTGGTTCTTGGTTGCATAACTGCCAAGGATATGATTTTCTATATATCCCCTCCCTTGAGAAATTCCTATTACGCTACTGCCAATAGGTACTGAAATTTGAAAATGTATGTTACAAAATCGTTGAGAGTCCCGAAAATGAGTATTCATTTTAGAATGACTTTGTAGGTTAAGAAAGGTAGATTTCATAAAGGTTCTATCGCAAGTAGAAATAAGTTTACAAAGCATTTCGAAGTTTTAACATTTATACCATGTACATATTTGACACCGTAATCTTCGAAAATTCGTAATTTTACAGACTCCCATTTTATAAGTAGCTATTAACTTCTGATCGCCTAATATATTAATATCCTTCGAAACAATAACGTGGAGGACACCTATCGGTGTATATGGGGCTACAGGTTCGTTTCTCACGTTTCCACAAGACTGTCCCTTCGACACTATTGAGCTTTCAGGAAAGTGGAAGATAAGGTTTGCTGTTATTTTGATGTAGTGAATTTCTCTAAACGGCACTTTTAAGACTAAATCCAAGTGGGGTTTCACGCGCTTTTTGTTTTACGTCAATTGTTCAAATTTCAGTAGAGGAAAACAGAAATAAACTTTCACAGACCAAAGTTCGTTTCATCCTTGAATAATGAGTACAATTAGTTTTAATAAAATATTAATAGTACATTCAGAATTGTGTGCAGACACTATTGGGGCATTATTCTGTCCCAAGAGAGTCTGCACACAATCCTGAGTTTACTATCAATATTTTGTTAAGACTAATTGTATTCATTATTCAAGGACGAAACGAACTTTGGTCTGTGAAAGTTAATTTCTGTTTTCCTCTACTGAAATTTGAGTAATTGACATAAAATGAAAAAGGCGGGAAAACCCACTTGGATTTAGCCTGAATGGGTTTCACAAACGAATCTTATAAGCCTTGTTTTTATTGACCATTTCGGATTACATATGGCGACTTTTAAAAATTTCGAAATGTTATGGTAACCTAGTCTTCATAATGCACAATTTTTCTAGCTTCAGTGGTTTGGCCTGTGCATACTTTTATATATGCCCTTCCGCCATTTTGAATTCAAGATGGCGGCTAAACCGGAAGTTCGATTCTTATAATTTTTGACTCGGTAGCATAACTTTTTAAACTTTATTCAATGACATAAAAATTAGTTTTTTATAACTAAGAATTTCCTCTGAACGGAACCAACATAGGCCTACCAATTATATAAGTCTTCGGTTCCCGACGAGGCTAATAAATAAATAAATAAACATTGGAACTGAAAGTGGTTTTCGTATCAGGGGATGGCGTTCGAATAAATTATGTAGAGATTTTCCGGAATTTGTGACATGAGGGTCTCTCCAATAGGTAGTATTTCTGTGTCTGTGTTTATGTGTTCATGATTTGAAATACACGAAATAGAAATCATATTATTGATTTTTTTTTTTAAAGGGAAGATGAACTTCAGACAGATTGTATGAATCCACCTAGTGCCAATGTAGAGGCAGAGGTTTCAACGGAGACGACCAGTCAAGCGGCCTGTATTGAAGAAGTGGAAGATTGCTGTCAACAAACTGAGAATTCTCCTCCAGCTTGCGAATACGAAACACCAAGGGAAGAGACTACTACACCGCACAAAGATGCGTCAACTACTGCTGCCTCATCAAAGGAAGAAGAAGAAGGAATTGGGAACACTGTTGAAGAGTACGTGGTTCACGGTCGTCGAATAGTCGACGTTAATTACTTCTTTAACAAACTTAAAGAAATATGCAATCACGGTCCATTTGGATGTTCACTGCAAAATTTGTATATAAGTGGAGAAATTCGACAAGGTCAGAAATCTGTGTTCAGTATTAAGTGTAATATGTGTCATATGAAGAATCGCATAGAAACTGAGGATCCCGAAAACGAAACCATGGACATCAATAGTGCAGTAGTGTCGGGAATCATGTGTATAGGGGCTGGTTACAGGCAATGGGAGGAACTATCAGCTGCAATGAACATTCCAGCGATGTCTTTCAACACCTATTCCAAATACCATGAAACTGTTAGTGATGGATGGGAGAAAACAGCTCTAGATTTGATGAAGGCTTCTCCCGTAAAAGAAGCTGAGTGTGCAATGCAGAGAGGAGAAGTAGACGAAAAAGGTGTTCCAACACTAACGGTCATTGCTGACGGGGCTTATTTAAAGCGCTCGTATAAAATTAGCAATTATAGTTCACTGTCTGGGGTTGCAGCTATCGTTGGGTACTATACTGGGGAGGTCCTCTTTATTAGCGTTCGCAATCGCTATTGCACAATATGTGCAAGAGCAAAATCTAACGGTGAAAATGAAAGAGAACATAAGTGCTACAAAAACTGGGAAGGGAGTGCCAACATCATGGAAGCTGATATTATAGCAGAGGGATTTAATTCCAGTATGGATATGTATGGCGTGAAGTACACGACTCTCATTGGAGATGGTGATTCGAGTGTGTACAACACGTTAGTGCAACAGCGTCCATACGACGACACAAGCATAGAAAAAATTGAATGCCGAAATCACATCTTGCATAATTTTGGGAACAAGATGAAAGATGTGGCTAAGAATAGTAAACTTGGCCACATTAAATTAAGAAAGATAGGGGCAGCTAATATCAAAAGAATGCGTGTTGGTATTATGGGTGCAGTTCGCCACTGGAAAGGTCAGATTAATATACCAGAGCACGAAAGACTGCTTCATTTCAGAAAAGACATTAATAATTTGCCAAAACACATATTTGGGAACCATTCGCAGTGTGCTAGTTACTTTTGCAAAGGACCACGAGAAGAAGAAATTAATATGATACCCGAATTTATTTCCAGTGGAATTCTCAATGTTATTGAAGATATTCTGGCTCACTGCATTCTCCGAAATTGCAGAAGCCTATTGAAGGACGTGGACAGCAACGGAGTAGAGCAATTCAACAGTGTTGTTGCCAAATTTGTCGGCGGCAAGAGAATAAATTTTTCCTTCAAGGGAGGATACAAAGCACGAAGCCATGCTGCTGTTGTTGCATTTAACACTAAGACGCCTTTGTATAAGCTACACAAAACTATGTTGAACAGGAGTCCCGGAACATACACCAAGCTGGTCGAAATAATAATAAGAAGAAATAGTAGACCCATCCTGAAAAAAACTTCGAAGCCAAAACCTTTGACCGTCTCTCATTCTGATTGCAATTACGGACCGCTTTCGCAGAAACCAGATATGAGTGAGGCTGAATATACGTTAGCAAAAAATGAGTTTTTGGCTAAACTTCCGTCATGTGCAAAAGATAGGGAAGATCTGGAAAGAGGGACACTTTTGCAAAGAGATAGTGGTCGTTGGAAAGAAGTTCGAAGAAAACTTCTTACCGCATCTAATTTTGATACAGTCTGTAGGCGAAAACCAAGCACTTCTTGTCAGAAATTGGTTGCAACCTTGCTGTACCAAGATTTTGACACTGATGCCATGATTTGGGGTAGGCAACACGAAAAACGTGCTATTCAGTGCTTAGAAAAAAATAATGAACGTGAAAGTTGACAAGTGCGGGCTGTTTGTGGACAAAGTACACCCATTTCTGGGAGCCACCCCAGATGGGATCATAGGCAGTAAGGGAATCGTTGGAGTGAAGTGTCCTTCTTCGGGAGCGCAACTCACTCCAGATGAGCTCATCAGGCAGAAGAAATTCACATTTTGGAAATATGAAGACGGTACAGAGATTATCAATAAAAATCATTTGTATTACTACCAAGTACAAGGACAGTTACACATTTCACTGCGTGATTATTGCTTGTTTGGACTGTGGACTCCACTGGGTATAAAAGTGACTAGAATCGAAAGGGAAGATTCTTTTTGGAAAACTAAAATGGAAGAGAAACTGATAAACTTTTACATGGACTGCATACTGCCTGAACTAGTGGATCCTAGACGCAAACGTTCAATGCCAATTAGAGACCCAGACAATATTGTGGACGCTATAAGGTTGCGCAAAGATGGCGGCAGTAGTAAGAATGCGATGACTACTTACTGCGATGTTGAGAAAATAAGTCACCCCACAGTACGACGGAAATTATTGTAGACGGAGAGAAATGTTACGTGTTTCCTGTTACTATTGTCATGGAAGAAAATAAAGAATGGTTTTAGTCATCCTGTTTTCCAGACTGTTTTCATATTTCCAAACAAGTAATGTGTCAGGATACAAACAATGTACACTGAAAATATTCATATGCTTCTTTATCTGTATCTGTGTGGAGGGAGGGAGGGGGCTGTGTGTGGTGTGTAAATATGATTTTTGTTATGTGTAATTGTGTATTATTTTTTAAAAAATGTTTGATTGAGTAACCTTTACTATTTATCGCAATGTTAGTACGTGTTAAATTACAGTATCTATATTTAGTATGCATTCATTACAAAGTAAAGGGCCTTTCCGGTTGGAACCACACTATCACGTGACTTACAAAATCGAGTCAGGAGATTCCAAATCTAAAGTCATATTTGATATCTCAAACATATGACGAGATATGGGCACAGTGCAAAAATACTGAATATGAATGTCCATCCTATTATTAATATTGATAAGAGTGCCACATGTATATAAAGTACCAGTAACTCACCTTGAGTGGTGCCAAGGGTGGGGAGCTTGCATCTCACCTCCGCGGGGTGAGAAGATCCCTGGGTAATTCTAAGAAGATGCATATACTTTATTTCATCATTATTATTGATTTTTTTTTTCAGATAACTTGATTTTTGGCAATGTTTTGTCCATATTTACCTGCTATGTATCGTTTGCTCTCAGTTATGTCTTTCGAATAAGCTATAAATTAGGCATCTCTCTACAGAGGAGTAGTGGGATAAGGGTGCGCGGCGGGTAAAACTTTGCAGTGTCATTATCTTTCTTACTGTAGAAGTGCGGTTAGCAACACTGAGTCATTCTAGAATTTGTCATGACATACTGTTATAAGACATAGTTACAAGTGGTTGGAACCAACAACGTGGAAAGCAGGGTGCGAAATAACGGGAGGTTGGGGGATTCCCCCCCCCCATCGAAGCCTCCCACAAAGTGGAATTTTACTTATTTTACATATATTTCCATTTGAGAAGGAACTTTTCCACCCACTTCCCCTCAACCGAGGTTAGAACGATTTCAAACCCTGGTGGGAACTATGAAGTAAATTGAATTTTGGATCGTTCTTATAAGAAATGAACAGAAGTAAATAATTGACTAGATGTTCTGTAATATTTGGTGTGGCATGAGGAGCTAGATGATTCTAATTGTTTTATGTAAAGACCTGTGGAAGGGGCAAAAGTTCACACACCATGTTGGGACAGACGTTCGCACAGGATGTAAATATAAATTTTGGTTTACCAAGTTAGGACGCATTTGATTAATAAAGCAATGATGTTAATCATTGAATGAAGTTTACCCGGGCTAAAAGTGCGTTTTCCCCATTGGTTAAATTATCATTTATTGCTGCCAGAATCTTCAAATTATTGGTATGAAATATGCTTTACTGAAAGAATGCTTGAAGATTGTCAGCTGCAAATTGCACGCTTCTGGGTCTCTTTAGAACGGATATATAATCCTTCTAAAACTAAGTACGTACGGTTGCCCCACTGGTCTCCATTAGTTTTTGAGATAAATCAACGAATCGGACAGACCCCCGCAAGTTTTAGTACTATTTTCAATTATTTAATGTGACCCCCTCAAAATTTTCTTGGGCCCTTCATTGGCCCCGCTGAGAAAATCTACCTACGCAAGCAGGTAATCCGAAAGGAAACTTCCGCTTTAGTAAGCCGCCATTTTAAGTCCAGTGACCTACGGGTTTATGCCCGTCTCAAACAGATATATCTCAAAACGGCCTCCATTATAGCTTATTGCAATATAGCACCTAGACGTTACCCCTTCATACAACCTTTTTTCCATACTACCTAAGCCATCTAACCACTATAAAGTCAAACTTTTGCAGACAATTAGAATCAATTGTGAACAAAAGTGTTATAAAGAAAATTAATTAGAAGAGAATGTAATTAAAATGAATTCCCTGAACAGCTTGTTTCTCAAGTGAACAATGAACTCCGCAAGCAACCTGTGCTCAATTATACATTATTATGCAGTAGGCCTATAAGTTATGCTCGGGATTAACATCTGATGTGAATTGGAAAATAATAATAATAATAGTTGCCAAACTTATTATTATTATTATTAGCAACTTGAAAGAACCCTCCGAATTGTTTCTATAATATAAATCCTGAAAAGATCACTCCGACTCATTATATAACGTTTCAAATCCTAACCCCCAAAGCTGAAGTACTAGCAACTTCCTAATTCGAACCACTATTCGAGTTCAAATTTTTTGAAGTTGGTGTCTTCATTTGAAATCGAACGCGCGACCATTTAGCCATGAAGGTGCTTTATAAATAAGAAAGCAAAGGAAAGGCGGTCACCTAGTCCTTCGATTTTTTCAGTCTTCCTCAAAATGATTGTCAACAACAAACGAAAGAGCTGCAAGTGTTTTTGGTTCTCCTGTACTTTTTTCTTTTTTCGGGCGGTATTCCTTCGTAAAAGATTTTCACTGCTGGCGCTGGATCTTTTGTTTTCGTTTAGAGGAAGGTGAAAGGGAAGGGAGGAAGAAAGTTTATGTTGCAAGTTTCCCCTCACCCCGTAGTGCTGTGTTGAAGGCACCCATCACACTCACTTAGTAACAAAGCACTTCTGCAGAGACGGAAATTTCCCTGCATAGGGAATTTCTGGGAATTTGAATTACAACTGCGCCATCTCTTGTCCAAATATTGAAGTAGGTGATAAACCGCGTGAGAGAGCTAAATCGCAAAACTGCCTTCCCTGATATATCCTCTTAAGTGTGGATTCATCAGTTTCTAATCTTGATCTCCTAATTTCTAATGCTACTATCTTTTCTGATAATCATGTTGAACATGTGGTGACTTCTGATAGATATCACTACCCAGTGGAAGTTAAAGTGACTCTAAGTGATAGTATTAAATATTATGTAAAACCTCCTTGTTATCAATGTCATAAAGGTGACTATCATTCCCTATATTCTCAAATTCGTGATACTGACTGGTACAATATCTTACTAAATAGAGACATAAATTTGGTTGCTCAAGAAATTGAAAATGTTATTAGAACATCTATCAAGATGACTATCCCTTTATCTAATGTTAAGAAATCTAAATATCCTCTTTGGTACTCGAAAAAACTAATCTCTCTTTTAAAGATGAAAAATTTAGCACACAAAAAATATAAGATTTCTCTTTGTAAGGATGATTATCTGAATTTTGCTTCTCACCGTAAAGCTTTTAAGGATCAACTTTGCATAGATAAACTTGATTACAATAAGAAAATCGAAAATCATTTGAACAATACTCGTGATAGGTTTTGGAGATATGTAAATAGGGGTAAGAAGAATGTAATATCTGGAAAAACCAAGGATAATGTTCTTATAACCGATAATAAATTGTTAACCAAGTCTTTTGCAGAATACTTTGCATCGGTTTATCAATCATCCTTTTTAGACAATTTCGAGAATACATCACTTTTTAATACATTCTGTGTAGAAAAACCACCTGAAATTAAAACTGAACACGTTTTGGAAGCGATCAAATCACTTAAAGTTAAATCTTCATGTGGGATGGATGGTATACCAGCCTTCATTAGTAAAGGTATTGCTGAGGTTATTTCACCTGTTTTAGCCTCCTTATTTAACTGGAGCTTGAATCTAAATATTTATCCTGATATTTGGAAAATTGTAGTGATTACACCTATTCCTAAAACTAAAGGTGAAAAAATTGATGAATTTAGACCTATTTCAGTTATTAGTATTTATCCTAAAATCTTCGAAAAGATTGTGTATAAGTATTTGTATATCATAACTTGTATATATGAAAATTGATGATAACCAACATGGCTTTATGCATGGTAAATCCACTTTAACAAAGTTGTCACATTTGATGCATATCACCTTTCCAGTTTTATATAAGGGTAGTCAGATTGATGCCGTATATCTTGATTTTGCTAAGGCTTTCGACAAGTTATCTCATTATCACTTCTTACTAAAACTTGATACGTTTAATTTACCTCAGTGCATTTTATTATGGCTTCTTTCATATCTTAGAAATAGGAAATTTGTTGTTAGATATAAGGGTACTAAATCTTCAATCTATAATATTACCTCAGGTGTTCCCCAGGGTTCGAATCTTGGCCCTTTGCTGTTTCTCTTATTCATCAATGATATATCCGTGAATCTAACTCGTAAATATCTTCTTTATGGTGATGATATTAAAAATTTTCAATCAATTACATCCATTCAGGATGAGTGCAAATTGCAACGAAATATTGATATTATTGAACAATGGTTTTATAAAAACTATCTTCCTCTTAATTTGAATAAAACGAAAGGAATAATTTTCTCAAGGAGAATTATAATATAGGTTCTAAGGTTATCAAGTTTCTGAATCATATTGATGACTTGGGTGTTACCCTGGACACAAAATTACTGTTTAATAAACATTTGCAGAAAATGACATCTAAAGCCAGAAGAAATTTGGGTATAATGAAATGGTTGTGTAGGAACTTTATTAATATTAATACTTGTAAGATTCTATATATGTGCAATGTTAGATTTCATTTGGAGTATGCTACAGTTATTTGGAATTGTGAACCTAAATATTTTGTACACAGTATAGAATCTATTCAAAATAACTTTCTGGCCTTTTTGAAGTGGAAATTTAAGGTTTTTAATAACATGCGTTTGACAAGTATTCGAAAAGAGATCTGTCTGCCTTCATTGACAGACAGGCGGAATTTATATGACCTAAAGTTTTTTCATGGTCTACTGCACGAAACCGTCTATCTTGAGCATTTCATTTTTCTACGAATTACTTTCTGTTTAACTAGGAAGTTTGTTCCCTTTTCTTGTTCTGATTTTCCTAACTCATCTATTTATCGATCTATCTTTACCGCTAATAAATATTCTGAAATTTTGGATCTCTTTCAACCTAAATTTCACATTATACGTAAGCAATTTTTACATCTATTGAATGACTAGTTCTATTTCTGGTGCCTATTATTATTTTATCTTCTTGGCTTTTTATCTCTCTGAGTGTATTGTTTATGTGCCATTATGTTAAATATTGAATTACTAAACACTTACTACATGTTTGTGCTTTTAATTGTTTTTATTTTGTTATTATCTGACTATATTTCTGCTGTTTCAATGTAATTTTTATTCCATATATGTCATATTTTTTTTGAATGAATTATTTGTTGCAATACTATTGTATTATATGCATGCTACAAGCTATCTTTTCTATTTGCATTGAACCATGATTTGCTGATATGTTGTTCTATTTTATGTATGCTGCATGTAATTCTTTTTTCTATTATTATTTGTAATATGACTATGTATTTTCCCCCCTCATAGTTCTATGTAATTTTATAATTGTATTCTTGTGGTTCACTAGTGGCAATTCCAGCTGTATGTTTACCAAATAAAATCTTTTCAACATTATTATTATTATTGAAAAACAATAACAACACGCTCTAGACAACACAACAATAACACCAGGCTGTAGGGACTTAAAGGAATAAATTAAAATACTATTTTTTTTTTAAATGTCAGGGGCGACTCACGACGCGAAATTTAAGTTTACAAGCAGAAGCAACATTTTATGTTTCAAACGAAACAAAATAGGATGCGCAAAAATTATCATTCTTGAAACTTAAGTGATTGAAGACAACTTTTTCATTCTCTATTGGAAAACGTTTTGTAGTTTGTAATATTCTGAAACTAACAAATAATTTCTTTGATCTTGTTGAGATTGGATAAGGTTTCCTTAATGGAATTTAATAACATGTAAGAACTTGTTGAGTATTAATCTACTTTGTAGAATAGCAAGAAATAAAACATATCCAGCTTCCGTAATCCTGTGGCTATGTTCATGGACATTAGAGCGGGATTGAGATTCGATTCCTTCTGTCATCGTACTGATTGAAGTTTCCTATGGTTCCACTAGGCGAATATGGGCATAGCACGTAGATTGCTACAACTTCTTCCCTCTCACTAAAAGGGGCTTCATTCCACAGACATGTGACGTATTTATGCCATAGATGACTGTCTAGTCCATAAATGTAAGTTTGAAAAAGAGAGGAACATTGAGAATTTGGGTAGGGAGGTGATCTGAAAATTATCGAAAAAATAAATCATGAATGAGGAATTTTAATAGTACGTTTCATCTATCGAGGAATATCTTCTGACGAGGAGAGAGACAAATCAATTATGCTCATTCTTATAATCATGTCAGCAATTGCAACAGGAATTGAAATTGTTCACGATTTGCGCCAGATGAAAAGGTTCATACGCAGGAGCCGTGCATTACTGTATTCTAACCTATTAAAGCCGTGGTTCAACGTGAGATCGGAATCTGGAGCACGTTGTTCCGAGGCATCCATCCGTCAAGCAGAGGAATACTGGGATAAACACATGAATTAAGACTACGGACAGTCTCTAACAAATACCTATTTTTCTTGTGACAAACTAAGCTTTAAGATGCTACGCATGACGTATAAGGGGAAGGTTCCGTGAAACCGGTCCCTATTCTTCGTGTTTCGTGTGTGGTGCGATTACATTGAATTGAATTCATTTATGACCTTTAACCATCTATGGTTTAGGGCTGGGTATGATAGGGGAAAGGATGGGAAAAGGGGTCGGCTAGGTCCTAAGTTGGAGATACCATCTCGGCATTTGGCTGGTGTGACAGAAAAACCCTCAACCGGGATGGCCAGTTGATGGATCAAACCAACGACCTCCCGAAAACTAATACTCTATAAGCTAATTTACGGCTACCCGGTGAGTGCTATTATATGTTTTGCTTAACTTTTCATCCTTTCTCTGGTTCTAGAAAAGGTGTAAAATTGAAAATTATATAGCCTAGCGTTCTTATACGTTTCTGAGTTTCTTTTACTTAATCAGAATTACGTACTACTTGAGCATGCACCGGATTGAGTTGAGAGAATATGGATAATCTTTACTCAAAATAGCCGGCAGGATGATTCTAAGTATCGGGTGCGTTTCAGAAAAACAAAAGCGAAAGAATTAAGAATTAGTATTCTTATTTTCGGATATTATTCCATAGAAATCATTCTAAGAAGCACTTTCGAGCAGGTATACTTTATCCTAGACTTTCTAACTTGAAATACACTTTCATTTAAAAATTTAAAACAGCTGCCTTTCAATTCACCGCGAGAGAAGAAAGTTCATGCGGGAAATTATTCCTGAAGCTGGTAGAGGAAATTATGCACATGACGAGATGCGGAAATTCTACAAGCGGGAAGAGCGCCCGCCTATGTAGTGCAAAACAGCGACACTTCGTTTGCACAAAATGAGCAAGCATATAGTCTTAAGGAGGGAACGATCTTTCCCGTAGCCTTCAGCACTCTCTGCAGTCCCTTAATCCCCTAAGATGCCCAAAAGTTCCTCAAGGTTCTCGGTTGGTAACATGAAGGAAACGAAGTTGGAAGCAAGCGCACACACGCTCTCCCACTCTCTCTCTCTCCGTCTTTCAGTTTGAGCCTAATGATTATGTGACCGTTCAGTGTGTTAAAAAATTAGAAGAATAAGAAGCAATGTGATTTTTGACACGTTTCAATTTTAAAAATATTAGAAGTAGTTTGCACAAACGGGCAAACATATGAACGGTCCGCCGCTGGTATCGATGTTCACAATAAAAAGAACATAAAGAAACTGTTTGTACTAGTCATGAGACATGTTTTGGTCTTAAATTTTAGCAATTATGTAAGACTCTACATTTTAATAGAGGTATACATGTTTTCATCTGATTTTATCATAGTCCAGGGTATTATAAATCTTAATACGCCATCTCACTGCCTCAGGATGCTGAAAACTTTTCACCCATTTTTTCATAACACCAGTCAAAGGGCGTTTATTAGAAAAACGTCAATTTTGAAACGTTAATGTTAACGCATCTGGTTAAATGTGTTAAAGATTTTTCATATGGAATCTTTAATAACGCTTTCAGGATAATTTCTGTCTTGAGCTTTGGTGGTAAGTTCTAGAATATTTTGTTATCGTTTACAATCTGCTTCAAAATTATCATAGAAAATATCTGAATAACTATAATTGCAGATTATGATAAACATAACTAGTTTACTGATAACAGTAATAATAAGAATAAAAAAAGATAACCGGAAGATTAGGTGTTTAGTAGCAGCATTTAAAGACCTAAGTGATGTTTATTTCAATGAAACGAGAAAAACTAATCAAGTTAACAAACAGAAATGGGACACAAGGCGTTCAAACTATTTCCAGGTTAAAAATGTTCATATTCTGACGTATGGTGATCAAAAGAATCAAAGAAAGATTGGCCATAACACAACACTCAAAATCACTGTTAGAAGTAACACAACCATAGTCATGAAAACAGAAATTGTCGTTGCGCAGTTACCATCGTAATTTAAAACAATCTTAGAAAGGAGACAGAAGCTTGAAAGCTTGAGGAATGTATTCTTATTTCCCATATTTTAGCGGAGTTATATCGTCGTTTTGCAGTGGCTGATGATAATACCAGCTTAATTGTCATTGCCTTGAAATGAGCCATTTGCATGTAAAATCAACTGATTATTGCTGCTAGTGATGATGACTTCTTACACACAGCGACTATAAATACGTCACTCAAATTTTCAGCTAAATTAACAGTGTTGCCAGCTAGGAGTAAACAAACAAGTGAACGGAAAGAAAAATATGAGGAACACAATTATGATTAACATTTTGTGTCGGCATCTTGTTACGTAATAGCTAAAAATAGTTACAATTGTTGAAGCTGAATGACAATGGAGCCATTTATTTCCCATATACACAAGTTTCCCTTTTATGCAAGTTTGAGTGAAATGTTAATTGATAACAAAATCTGAAATATTGTTGTGTTTTTGAACTTTTTATTTAACTAGAGAGCCATTTGGAATTCATCTGAAAATAAATATCAGAACACCCAATAAACTGTATCTTATTTTACACAAAAAAAAACACTATCTAGCATGAAATCACATAAGAAGACATTAACTAAAACTCAGTGTACAAACTGAAGCTTCTTGTTTCCTCTCTTTCGCTTTTCGTATCTCGATTACTGATCAACAGCATTCAGCTGTTTGTTCATTTGTTTTCTAGTGCGTTATTAATTTGAATTATTGACACTTCATCGTTATTTTTTTTCTGAATTGTTTTCCTATTTATAAACTAATTTTTACTCTTATCATCTAAACTAAAGTTTATGTAGTTTAGTCAGAAATTTTATTGCGCACTAGGAACACGAAACATCTAGACAAGTTTCTAGGGTAGTTGAATAAACCTCTTTCAAACTCCATGTCACTCGTACGAGACCCCGGCAAGTCCATTATTTCTTCTCGGACAGTTCCAATATAGATTGAAACGTTTCTTTAGTTAAGCGTCAGATTTTCTTTTGATAGAGCTAAAACACACTCAAAAGTAGACAATCCAGAGAGGTAGATAGTTACTTTTGATCTAATAAGCTTGTAGATGGTTCTCGGGTGTCGGTTAGATATACAAACTTAGAACAGAGTTAAATAAATAGTTCGTTTTGATCTAATAAATTTATACTAACGAAATTAAGACAAATATTACCTTACTAATTTTGAACGCTGTATAATTCTTGTTCGTTTTTATATTACTGGTGATCGCGGAATAGTAGAAGACATTTATATCTTCATCACACCTTCCACGAAATTATCTGTCCTTGAATCGAATTGATAGATGCATGAATCAGTCATTATGTTGTAAAATCATTATGATAATATTTTGACCATTCCATGTTGTGATTGTGGTATGATTTCATAATAAGAAACACTGCTCGACTTATTAGAATATCACTATCCACACTATTCACAAAATATGTTTTTCAATTCTTTGATTGGATTGCTTTCTTTCTATTTTAGCTCGCTGAAGTTGTTCGGATTGGCCGAAATATTGTTTTGAGTTAATCATTTTTGTTGTGTTTTTACTTTGAAAGTTTTTTACGTATTAGAGTAATTAGTATAAATAAATGTTAGATAATAAGATTGAATATACGTAAAACCCTGTTGGAATTTTAAGAGTTGAAAGTTCAATGAAGCCTCATGTGACGAAGTTTAAAGCTATGATTTGAAATTTCGTCAACGAGTTACAGATACATCAAGTTTGTCGTAAAAATAAACTTAGAATTCTCATGTAGTTCAGAAAAGAAAAACTTGAGGCGTAAAAATGTTCATATTTGATATTTAATAGTGCAGTTGATGAAAATTTACTAATATCTTTCTGGTTTTGTCAGAGGAAAATTATATTTGCAAGCGTTCCTTTTTTTAAAAACATTATTGTGTTGGACATTTTCTTTTGAATTGCTTTTAATTTTTCGTGAGTACGATGAGAGAATATAACCTAGTTTTCGTGTAGGATTAGTAACCAAGTAATTGATTGGCATTGATAATGGGTATTGTAACTTCAAGAGAGTTTTCACTAATGAAATTCTATGTTATTCGTATTTTTAGAATCGGAAAAGATTGTGATTTATATCTTCTATATTATCGTTATTACCACAATCAAAATATAGTAAATTAGAAAGTCTTCGTACCGAATGGTTTGTAGAAGCACTATAAAAATATCCCACCTATACTAATTTAAATTCTTCATAAATTTAAAATTTAATTGCTGCTTTCATCTATTAAAAAAGTTTCTTCATGTAGCCACCCTACATTGTGTACATTTTAATTCTTGTTATCAAATATCGCAGAGATCTAAGTACCACCTAGTCTCATTTTTCAATTGCAGAAAGCCAAAGATCTTTATCAGAATTATATTGATTAGAATATTGATTTTAATACTCGTGTCCGAGATGGAGCCACCTAAAGCAAAGGCAATTTTTACTCTCACTCCAATTGAAAGGGAATTACGCTTCCTAATGAAGTATTTTTGTTTCTCTTATATCTAGCATTAAGAACAGTATATACAAAGATAGAGAGAAAGAGAGAATTAAAACCCTAAAGAAAAACATCTAAAAAATTGAAGGAAAAGAGTTTCGTTTGATTCTATAGAGCCAACTCACAAGATAAAATGTATATTAAAGCGTCTCTCCCCTGTAGTACGTAAGTGGTTTAGCATTGTTAAAACGTGTTAATAGGATTTTAAGTTTTAACCACTATTATAAGGGAATGAACGGGGGAAATTAATCCGATTAAAGAAAAAGACTTGGAAACGGACAATCTAAAGTTACATAAGCAACCAACTCTCATACTCCAGCAATTGAGAAGCTTATTTTCAAATCAACATATGTTAATTGAGACAAATTCTTTAATAGGCGTAGGAAAATGCGTTTCTCAGCTAGGACAAACACTATAATTGTGGGAATGATCTAGTGTTGTAACTAGTTATTGCCTCTTGTTACAATATTTGAAAATTCACGTAATTATAGTTCCAGCCCTCCGAATGAAATTTATTTTTTATGCCTACTGAAAAGTTTGCCCCAATTGACATGTGATTGTAAGAAAATTAACTCGTAAACGGTTACGAATTTTTTTAATTTGTTGCTCACAGTTACGCTTTGATTTTTGAAAAGTCGAAGACGCTTCTTACTTGGTTTTCTGGATTTTCTTGATCTTTTAATTACACTCTCTATCACGACATTGGTAACTTACAGATCAGTCATTCTTGTTTTAATGACATCCATTTCTCTGAAGACAAAGAAAGAGCAGGAAAACATTATTTTAAAATTCTTTTTTCTTTACAAGTTATTTTAACCTGTGAATGTTATTATCTGATAAAGATCAATAGGATCGAATGAAATAGTGTGGCAATTTATTTAAGAAGTGTATCGAAATATGAGTTTATTATGTGCTGTTGAAAATTCAGGGTTTCAACACACAGTGGCTACAAAATGAATATGAGATAATTATAAACTTGAGAAATTTGTTTGTACTGAAATTTTGTTAGATATATTTATAAGATTTGATTTACTTTGTTGATGTTTCCTTCTTAATTATTTGTGTCCATTGGAAGATTTGTTCAAGCTAATGGATTGAATAAATAGAGCTTCATATCTTACTGATTTTTAAGCAAAGCAATTAGCATATGCTTTGTATCAAAGGACATTGGTTGCTTCTTTGGTTTTACTCTCTTTTTTGTTACTCTTTAATTTCATTTATCTTCATTCGATTGTCTTACCCAAAGATAAACTGGAAGCGTGGAGACAGGAAGATAAGTTTGTTCTTGATCACGCCGTAATAACCTTTGATGCTATTTTGAAGTTATTTTACATTTATTATTACCTGAATAAGGTAAGAATGGATTGTGCGTTCGTTCATTCTATAACTCAATATAAGTTAACATTGTGATATTGTGTAACAGGTTTTTGTTCTGTTCACTAAACATTAAATATTATTGAAATTTCACTAGTGTTCTGTCAAACGCGGCAGGTTTTAAAAGCCAAGTTAATTAAACCTTCTCCATTCATCCTGATCTCATCTTATTTCATTTTTCTTTGCGTACGATTTATCATTCTTAGTATTTTCAGTAAGTAACAGCCATTTTCTTCCTTTTCTCTTTACTCTTCAACTATACTTTCAGTTACATCCTAAAATATAAAATCTCTGCATATAGAATGTACTAATTCGTTTCATTGTTCTTCCTAATTAATATTTCTTCTCTCTTATACCTCTTTCTAACTTACTCATTACAATTTCTTTGCCTAGTTCTATATCCATCGTCAACTGACTGTTGAACAAGTAAAATCAAATCACAACTTTATGTTCGCATTAGAAGATGTACACTTTGCGAAGTTCTTCAAGCTCAAATACCAACAGAGACAACAATTTGCACTTTGGCATATGTCCTGTGTGAATTCTACTACCAATGTGATTCATCATACGATATTGCCGTATTCTGATATGTATTCTTATTTTTAAATTTAATGCATCCTCCATTTATACATACTTTTCGGAAGTCTCCTCTCTCTTTATCGATATAAAATAAAATCTTTCTCTAGGATTATGTTTTCGTAGGTTTCCTACCCCGTTATTTTGACATTCTTCTTCAGCATTAATTTTCCGTAACACTACAAAGAATTAAGTCTATAATTCACTTTCTTTTGACTCTACTTCGGATAGTTTTTTTTTTACTCTTACATTTTACCTCAAGTGATGAAGCTTGATTGGATCAAGCAAAACGTTGTGTCTACAGTTTTATCAACGTGCACAGATTTTCATCTGTAAGACTCTTTGATCTTTTAATTCTAGATGGTGGAATGCGATCTTTATAGTATAGATAATCCTGATTATATTAAAGTATTGGAATTCATTTCCTTTTATTAATTGAAATTTTAAAATTTCGTTGGAAGACTCCCCAAACTAGCAAGGAGTAGTGCGCATAAGGGCTGTTTTCTTCCCCTCAACCGATTCTAATGAAATTTTGTATGTAATAACTAGACTATATGGGAGTTTCAATAAACCAGATCTTTTGTGTATACCACTTCCGGTTATCATGGAAGTGCATCCAAAAATGGCCACTTCCGGATTCTTATTTTTATAGTGTTGTTCAAAATAAATTGTAATATCTCAAGAATGGTGTAAGCTATCAATTCTGAATTTCGTACGGAAAGTATTAATGTAATGAGCATGTTACAGTGTAAACAGAAAGATTATATATTTAATAGTTTTGCAGATAAAAATTAGTTTTCTTATGTAAACGTCCAATTTTTGTAAAAAATGCACTTTTCTCAGAAAACTGTTTGTTGTTTAACCATCAGCCCCCAGCAGTTGCAAAACGATGCTTTGCTCAAATAATTACCATGAAATGTAGAGGAACATATGAAGGGCTTTGTGGAAGAAGGGCCAATCCCACTCCTCCATGAAAAATGAGTTTTGTGGCTGAAGTGTAAGCTAGTGTCATCTAGTGTTTACTCTTTGAACTAAATGCATTGTGGGATATGCCCAACACTTTGCAATAGGCATCATAAGAAGTGTTGGCGAATGAACTGTTAAGCTTCTTGGTGGAAGAAGGGCCAATCCCTCAATGCCGTCTTACCTCAGCGTAGATTAGATTTGGTTAGGTTAGATCAGTTTAGGATAAGTTAGGTTTGTATTTATATCAGGAAGTCATGTACTATAATCTTGGTGTCGTGTCAGTGCAGATCGAAGAGAAGATCGAAGAAAACACAAACGCGATAGGTCGCTTGTGAGGGATGCTCTCACAA
>JAGDQP010025457.1:0-26893 GCA_022664845.1 Lepisma saccharinum | reverse complement strand
CATTTGCATAAACAAATTGACTAACTACGTTTTTCATGTATGTTTGGTAAGGCGGCATCTGAAGAAGCCATTACTTTTGAAGGGACGGTTTTGGCAGGAAGTTTTGCAATATAGCCCTTTGGTAAATTCATAAATAATCACAAACGTTGTATATTTATTTCCTTTACACAAAGAAAATGGTGTAAGCTGACTATCGAAAAGTACAGAAAGTTTTTGTCTAAAGAACATAAATATTTATTTTTTCTTGTAGTGTTGGCAGAAAAAAATGTAAATGAAAGCTTTTCACTGGTAGTAAGATGCTTTGACTTTCGATAATAATAGTCAGTTCCTCATTCAGATGGGATGCAAGAATGCGGCGAATTTGGTCGTAGCTATGTTATTTTAATGGTAAGGCACTCGGTTGACAACTGAGGGATTCGGACTCAAGTTTCGGTTACAGTAGTGATGAATTTCATTACATATACTCAGAATAGAACGCCCCGCTGGTCTAGTGGTTACCGTCGCTGACTCGATTCCCGGGTCTGCCAAGGGATTTTTTCCAAGGTTAGAGGATCTGGAGTAGTGCCCACCCAGCATCATGATGAAATTGGGAAGCTGCTGTGAATAATAGACAGTGGCGATTACAGTTGAGAGCTTCGGCTCTCGTCTCCCAGCTCCCAGTACGTTTGGTCAGCGTGGGAGTAGTAGACCAACTCCTCCCTCCTGGAGAGGCCTCATATAGTAGTGGATTGAATATGGCTGTGAATTATATAATAATAATAACAATAAATCAGTCATATTCAATCCACTACTGGATAAGACCTCTCCCCAGAGGGAGAAGATTGGTTTGCTGCTCCCACACTGACCAGACGGGTTGGGAGAGGAAAACCTAAGCTCTCACTGTGAACGCCACTACATCACTACATTTTATTCATAGCAGCTCCCCAATCGCATCACGATGCTAGGTGGGCACGTTCTAGACCCACACGTCTTGGAAAAAGTCCTTGGCAGCGCCGGGAATCGAACCCGGGACCCCTCAGTCCGCAGTCAGACACGCTAACGACTAGACCAACAGGGGTGAATTACTATATATATATATACTTTTGCATTTATATATATACACTTTTCAAATCTATTCATGAAGTAAATAATCAAAATCAATATTTACGTTGTTAAAAGAGGTGTTAATGTGGTAAAAACCCTTACGACTTTGCAAAGTCGTAATTCTGTATGGAAAACGACCTGTTGGAGTTCATTGAAAGGAGTGGTTTGGAGACCACTTTACCGAAATCTTTAGACCCCGTTCTTTAATCACTTACTCGTTTAGTCAACCTGTATCAATAGCTCAAAACAACGTGTAAGTGATAGCAGAAGTTTTTTGACTAGCTTTTGTGAACTACTGAACCTTCTGCATGTAAGTTGAAAATGTTAATATGTTACTAGAAGACATCTCAAGAGTGTTCTATTCTCTCTCTTGAGATATTTTTTTTCACTTTCTTTGGTTATCAAAAACCTCTTATTGCTATACTATAGCTTATTAATACACATTTCAATAAAAGTTCAGCACAGGCTTCTTTCAATCATGAGTCATTTGAGATGTGCAGAAAATACCTTAAAATGTAAACAAAATGTACACTGTATTACACAGTGCAATTGTTTCATATTTCTTCCGTGGTTAAGTGAAATACACGTACAACATTGTATTTGGTTTGTCCTCGGGAAAATGTTTTTGAAATGCGTCCATTGCCAATGGCAAAAAATGTCAGAGACGAAATAAACGTAAGGGAAAAGATTATCTTCCTTCGTCTCCTTCCCTGCCAACTCTTCCCCTCGGTCTTCCGTACTCTCTCTAACACACGAACATACAATAGTACGAACTTCAATCTCGCGAGAGGGACAGAACAAAAGCATTCTGATTGGTTTTAAAAAAATGTAATGAAATTTTTATACGGGAATGTATTACCAATCTCTGCGCAACAACCATCGAAACAGAACGAAACTTCATGAAATTCTCAGAGAGGTCAGTTTTTTAGAAATGACGCCAGATGTCTCTGTTACCGTTACATTTCCGATTCAACATGTTATATGGATGAAAACTGAAACTTCGTCGTATACCGGGGCAGGCATTGCATTATATTTCTGAAGAAGATGGAGTTGTCATAAAAAGAAACAGTAAGAGTCTATATTTTCTCAAATTGGTTGACCTTTCTTTGATATTGGAGGCAAATTCTGTTGTCCTCTCTCTCGTATTCTTACTGAGGAGAACGGGAAAATATACTTTCTACTGTGCATTTAGCTTGAGCTTTATATAATATTTCCCTTTATTATACTACGGTAACAGGGGTGTACCCAGCAAGTTTTCTTTCAGGGGCATGGGGTGGGCATAAAAGATACTTTGATGAAATATGCTGAATTCTTTATCCTCCGCCTTCTTGTCTTTCATTGTGGAGATAATTGTATTATTGTCGGAGACAGGATTTTACCCGAAGTTCTCTGGACAAGTGGGTTTCCATTATCCACGTCAGATGAAAATGACGTCCCAAAGAGGGATAGTAAACAACTACGTACAATGTGTGCTCATCGGAAATCGAGCATGAAACTCCTTCGTTACAAGACGACATGCAACAACCACACAGCTGCTGAGGACATTAACATCAGAGTATGTATCTTTAAATGCATATCAGCTATTAAGTAAACAAATATAGATGGGGTTAACTTTTTGTGCGTATTCTGCTTTAAATTAATATTGTATCACCAGACCTCCTACCGTCTGCAACGGGGTTTCAGTTTTACCCTTAGTACCCTCTAGCCCTCTGTCGTGTATATATGGAATGTTGTTAGGGCACTTGCAACCCATGTACGTCTTGTCATCTAATCACCACCTTGTGTCTAATCTTGCCACCTTGTACATAGTGAGTCAAAAGTCACAGTCACGCTGATTACTGTCTATTCTGTAAGTTTGCATAACTTAGATGGATCCGGGAAAAAACTTTATGGTGGCATAATGGGGTTTGCAGGGTTCTTGGGATTTATGTTAAAAGAAACTTCCATGGAAAAGGGAGTTACATCATTTAGGCTAAATTTTCAAGTGAAAATCATAAGCAATGTTAGTGTTTCATTACTTATCCTGTAACGATTTGTTTTTGTTAGTCCTAATTTGAGCTTTTCTCGTGAGCGGAACTTCTTCGATCCTGGATATTTGAAGTGAATATTAGTTTCTGGTGCAGTCCCTACACCACTGACCGTGAATTATTCAGTTTATATACCTCTATTCAAGATCCGCAAGAGAAATAAAAAGTTCCGTAAAAGTTAACCGAATATTGCAACCAATCAATTATAATTAATTGTTTTAAAAATAAAAAAGTCCATGACGTAATTTTGATTTCGGAGAAGTTCCATATTAAAATCGCTTGACTACTGGAGAGTGGTCTTATTTGTACGTATATTATGTCAGTCATGCGATTGGATGTTTAAATCGAAGTTTTTCGACGCCTACCCTCTCTTTTTTAAAAACGAAAAATGTTGCTTATCAAAGATACTTTATAGTTATTCCCAAACTTCCTTACACATTAGGCAGTTACTTATAGAATCTAGATAAGCAATAATTTACGTTTGCAGTAATTGGCATTTGACTGATGTTTCTAAGACTAATCCGAAAGAGATGATATAATTATAATATACGAAATCAGTGTTACCTAATCATACACGGAGAGAATATTTTTCTCAACGGCAAAGTTCTGTTGTCAAGAAATGCTATCCCAATAATAAGAAAACGTCAAACTATTCAGTTGCTTCTGAACATGTACTGAAATGACTATTTAGAAAACCAACGAAAACTGATTCGTAAGGAAGGAATTTTTATATATCCATATACATTATTCCTTTCTTTGTAAACTTCTCTTGGTCGATTATGACATTGACATCGATATGTCAGTGTTATCTTTTCGGTAAAGAGTAAATATGTAAACATAAAATATACTTTTTAGTATATATATAATACTAAATAAAGTTATATAATATGCATTTTTAATTATAGTTATAGTAAAGAGCTACACTCAAACGTTTTGTGTTTTTGATTAAAAATTAACATCCGGAAAATATATATAAAAAATAAAGTAACAAATAATGGGTCAAAAAAGCGTTAAGTAAACAAAATATTATTTCCATTGATGCGAAATACAATAGTGGTGTATTTAAGCATTTAAATTATTTCAGTAAAATTTAATTCAAAAATTCAAACTTTTCTACTTTATGAATTAGAACCAGGATCTTTCCACCCATGGAATATATTATTTGTCCTGCTCTTTTTGCTGAATTGAAAAAAAATTCAATTCAGGGGCTTCTGTACTGGATTCTTTTTACTGCAACCGCCCGTGAATTATTCTCGCGGAAATTTAGACTCAAATCAGTGACTAGCACGATATCCGGTTGAACGATTTAACAGTCACATAAAAAGAGAGAGAGAAAAAAAAATCAGTTGAACAATCCTGGGTGGAAGTTTCTGCTATGAAGTCGTTGGAACCCAGAGAAAGAAAGAGAAAAATAGATGAAGAAGTGGGGAGAGAAAGATAGAATTGTGAGATTGTTGAAGCAAACATAGAAATTCGTCTCGTTTGAGAACCATAGTATTTCCATCCAGTCAGTAGGCGAGTGAGTGAACACCCGACCAGTTCCATCCGTTAAACTCAACTCGTGCCTGCCGAGAGAGGTCTTGTCAGGCTGCCTCTTCTTCAGTCGAAGAGAATGACGTCAATTCTCAGGAAACAATGGAGGAGTGAGCAGCAGCAGTATTTTTTTTCGTGCCTGGAAAGCAACTGCCAATGTTGACATACCAACAAAATTCTCTGAGCACACATACAGACAGAATGCATGTCTGTGGAAACAGTGAGAGCTTCCCTTTTTAGTGAGAAATTACGTAATTTAGCGAGAAGAAAGGGAAACTATATCCATCTGCGCATACTGTTCTTCGTTTAGTGAGAAGCTTAATGAACACACGCACACACATACCTTTTCACCTGTTTCTAGTCTTGGTTGCTTCTTTATGTTCCCTCCCAAGTGCAAGAACGGTTAAATACGTGAACCAAGCGATGGTGGTAAGTTTAATCAAACGTTTGTTAAATATCCGAACAAGAGAAATTTTTGTCAAATAGTGAAAGAAAGAATGAATATCAAAACCAATATTAGATTAAAACTATATTGCACTGTCATTATATTCTATCGCGTAAGAATATATAAAGAAAAGCCACGCCCTGTCCGTGGTTTGGTGGTGAGGACCGCTTACTTTGGATCAGAACTGAGAAACTGATAAAGGTTTAAACTCTACTCACGCCAACCATCAATTTCCCTCAGTATTGTATAATATACGAATTTCGATATCAAATATCGATATTACTATGGAATCTGAGAGCGATATCGAGTATCAAAATATGGATGGAACATTGCATATCGTTCGTATCAAAAATTCGTTCAAATTCGAATTTCTTTTGAAAATGAATATCACTCATTTCGAAAAATGTCTTAGCTGAATGTCTTTATAAAAATATTGTTTAATATTGATGTTTGATATATCAGTTTTCGACTTAGTATATGGATTGCTTGGTATGTCGATTAATCGTGCACTACTCTAGATGAATAGTGAGACGGTAACTAGAAAAGCCTAGGTCGCTCGCTACCTTCTTCGGAATTTGTGCCCGCTAAAAGGTGTTATTTTTCAGTCTTGAGACGGCCTAAGGCCGTAGGTGCCAGTAACGTTAGTTTATATTATGTAAAAGTATTCATTAGCAAAGAATAACAATGTGAAAATACAGATATAAACAAACCTTCTCAACCGTATTAAAGATATTTTGATATCTAACTTTTAATCAAACATTTTAACTATTTTTTTGTGGTTTATGTATACGAATCTTTTCTTTCTTTTATGATCAGGTTCTAGGGGTATCTTTCTTTTATCATTTGGCAACACTGGCTACCCAATATAATGAAACATTTCGGGTGAACGTAATTGAACGTGCAAACACTAGAGGTAGTAGGGAAGCAACTAAAAAAGAAGGCGAATTGTTCGAGTGGCTGGAAAAAAGGCTGAATGACGTGAGAGGACTCCCTAAATCACTCCGTTTTTTCAGCAGTAGTGTAACATCAGTATGTTGGATCCATATTTTCCTCTCGTGTGTTCCAAAACCTCAAGAATAACGTTACAAAAAGACCATTGAAGCGTAAGTGTTGCCTGTAAATAAATCATGGTGTTGGATTGGCGCTTATAAAATGTCCGCTTTCAGTACGTATCATAGTCACTCCTATATCGAACGGCTGTAGGCTCTGTTGGTAGAGCGTTGCCTTTGGATTTGTAAGGTTCTGGATTCGAAACCAGCGCCGAACTATCCTGACTAAGGTTTCTCATAGTTTGTCGTCAGTCATCTCAGACAAGAGCCGGGATGGTGCTTTCACCTGAGGCCTTGGCCGACTCTTTCCTCGCATCCTTTTGCCTACTCTATCCCCTGCCTGATCCATATATCCCTAACGGCAATAAGTCAGTTCAAATTCAAAAATAATAACTTCTTCACTTAAATAGAACTGTCATTAAGGTCATATGTATTGGTTGGGGGACATCTAGTATATTATCATTATATCACGTAACTTGGTTTTTATTTTTAAAACTTGCCTTAAGCTATTAGAAGCCTTAAAGTTAAATATCACAAACACACGCATTCATACACTCGATGCTACCAGGTGTATAAGCTTAAATCCGCTGTTTGCCCATAGATGGCGTTCGTGAGCGTATGAAGCTACCATGGGCACGCCAGACCTATTGTGTGGATGGGTTGGACCTCTGGCAACGCGAATCAGTGCACATAATCAGCAAGTGCAGACAACAACACACAGTGTTCCGTTGGTAAGCATGGCTAGTTTTGTGCCAGAAAAAAGAGCATATGCGGAAAGTTCTGCTTTTCTGCTTTCATTTGAAGAAATCGGCTGCCGACGCGCATCGAATGCTTGTGGAGGCCTATGGTGACAGTGCTTTATCGGAAACAACGTGCCGAGATTGGTTTCGTCGGTTCAAAGACGGCAAGTTTGACCTGAGTGACAAGAAGCTTGAAAATCGACCCAGGAAGTTTGAGGATCATCATTTGCAGGCGCTGTTGGACGAGGACGATATCCGAAGCAACAAATGCTTGCTGAGCAATTGGGCGTTACTCAAGCAGCCATTTCCATGCGTCTACGTGCCATGGGAAAGGTTCAGAAGATCGGAAAATGAGTGCCGCATGAATTGATCGATCGGCAGCTGGAGAGACGCCAACACACATTCGAAATGTTGCTCGCCAGACAAAGAAGAAAGTCGTTCCTGCATCGGATTTTGACGGGCGATGAAAAGTGGATATATTTCGCGAATCCGAAACGCCAGAAATCGTGGGTTAATCCCGGCCAACCATCATCTTCCTCGAGACCAAATCGCTTCGGACGGAAGCCGATGCTGTGTGTTTGGTGGGATCAACAGGGTATCGTCTACTTTGAGCTGTTGCAACCGAATCAAACTGTCAATGCCCACCGCTACCACCAACAATTGATCAACGTGCACCGTGCTCTGTGTGAAAAAAGGCCGGAGTATCAACAAAGACATGACAAGCTGATATTCCTCCACGACAACGCCCCATCGCACACGTCAGAAGTGGTCCAAAACTACTTGGAGACACTTAAGTGGGAGGTGCTATCCCATCCCGCTTATTCACCAGACCTGGCCCCTACAGACTACCAACTGCTTGCGTCGATGGGTCACGCCCTTGCTGAGCAGCACTTCGATTCGTATGCAGACATCCGAAAATGGCTTGATGAGTGGTTTGTCTTGAAAGAGCAGGACTTTTTTGGGCATGGTATCCACAAATTGTCCGAGAGGTGGGCAAAATGTGTAGCTAACGAGGGAAAGTACTTTGAATAACTTGCTTTGTGCTTTCTATGAACACACCATGTGTTTTGCTGACTACAAAACAGCGGATTTAAGCTTATACAACTGGTAACTTATCTTCACGGAAAGGACGAAATATGGCCTAAAATGCTCTTGCACTTCTAGCTTAGAAATTTTGGCATCTGCGATTACCAGGTTGTAATTCTTATATACGGTTTTGATTGACTAGAGTTGGTACAGGTAGAGACTAAAGAGCTATTGAGATTAGTTCACTGAAATTAGATACATAGTCAGCCAAGTTGGAGAAATTTTCACAGACATGCAAGAATGGAGACGCGGGCCCAAGCGCTGTTGGATGAAACAGATGAGACATTTAACATATGTTATATAAGTAGTAACGCTTGCTAAATAAATATTCGAGTTTCATTTAGACCTAACTTTCTTAATCTCGCTAACTAAATGTAATACTTGTAACACAACTCAATATGATAGCCAGATTTAGACACTTTGCAAGTGCTGCGTGAGATTTCTTTCCGTTCGTTAGTCAAGAGCCTATGATTTCTAGGTAATGTGATTTGGTGTGCACTAACATAAAAGATTGGCCATCCGCTTCTGAAGACTATACAGGGTGATTTCGAATAACCGTGCAAAAATTAAACATCAAGGGGTGTCATGCTGAGGATTTGAGACAGAATAATGAGGGCCTGAGAAGTTATATAAACAGACAAAAGATGTGAGAGAGGAGTCTGCCTTGGAGGTAACCCACCTTGCGCGTAAGAATGTAAGTATTCAGTGGATTAAAAACGTTTAGAAAATACAATTGGTCGTGCAAAAATTGAAGTTAACCTAATGTGAAATTGTCTGGACATGCCTTTTTAATGGATTACAATTTGTTTATTATACAGGAAAATATAAATTGATTTATGGATAAGCAGAAAAAGGAGTTTCCATTGAGTTGGTTTATTGTTAGTAAGGTGCTTATCTCCTCTACTGTTTTTGTCTTTCTGGGGAATGATCCAGAAGTATTGGAACCCCATCAGTACAAAATTAAGTGCAAAGAATTCTAAAGGGAAAATTGGGATTTCTTCTTAATACCTTCACCACTGCGCCATTCACAACAAAGTTGTTTGGCATGTGCTTGCAAGTACTCTTAAGATAAAATTGACAACACAATTTTTCGGGCTTTAAGTCAGTGGACATGCAGTGTGGGTGGCCTATCCCTCCGACTCCATTCACACATGTTTACGTCTATTTTTCTCCTTAAGCTTGCTTTGCTGGCCTAAATTTCCTATCTCAAAATCCTCAGTAATGAACACTCTCCTTCCTGTTTAATTTGTGCTCTGTCATTTAGAATAACCCTGTATACAATAACGCAGAGTGGTATTTGTCAATGGGATGGGGGGGATGCACCATGATGTCGCCAGCCTCTGGTTGAGGAAAATTATCCCCGGGTGCAGGAACATGTTTGAGCCTAATTTTCTATTTATTTTATATGTATTATTAAATGTGCTATAGCGGTGCTGCATTAAATCTTTGAGTACACCAGCATAATGGGGAAAGGGAAAACAGTGAATTTTCAGCTTTGTTGTTGGAAATCGAAACTTTTCGGTGTTCTTAGTAGAGCAGAGAAAATCTGCTCCTCGTTTTTTACGTTTCCCTTCTTCTACACTTTTTACATTTACATTGCCCCCATTGCAAATTTTGTGAATAGCAACATGCAGAAATGCAATTGGACAGGGCAATGTTTAATTTGTATAAACATATGTAAGGAATACATACCCACTAATGTTAGAGAAACATCTTTTTTATATACTAATAGGATGCTCTAAAGTGAAAAAAATATATATTACATAAAAAATATACGCTGTCGCGAGACACACGCGATCTGAAGAAATTACAAATCTGAAACACCTGACGAAGTCTCTCTAATGTTTAATTAAATATCTTCAATGTTTAATGAAGTATTTCCGATATTAAATAAACTTCTCTAACGTAACGTCTTTAGATGTGTTTGTGATATTTAGAGTGAATTAATATAATGTTTGCAAAAGTGTATGCGATGTGTACAGAAATGTATGCAAACATTACATTAATTCGCTTAATTATCACAAAAACATCTGAAAAATTTCTTACATATACAAAGGAAAAATAGTTATTTACATAGCACTCAGATAAATCTTCTATAATTGTTTAACTGCTTCTAGTTCTCACGCAGAAGATTAAGGAAATAAAGGAAAACGGCAAGACAAATAACATACAAGATATGTACAAAGGGGGTAAACTCGTTAAGGAAAGGTTACCAGCCGAGGTTAGGGATGATTAGAAATGAACGCGGATCCGACTAAAATTATCGATGTGTGGAAAAAATTATATCGACAAACTTCTTAATGTACACAACGGAGAAGAAACAGAGGAATTAAAAATCTATACAGCAGAACCGTGGATACCCGAACCCAGCGAGGTAAAAATGTCGATAAAGAAATTGAAAATTTTCAAATCACCAGGAATAATCAATATTCCAGCCGAATTAATTAAAGCGGAAGGAACGGCACTAATCAAAAAACCCTATAAATTTTGAGATACATCACTTTGTGATGGGAGCGACGTGCACTACAATGTAACGCCGATGTCTTAGTAGAAGCGTGCGATGAGATAGGTCTACAGGTAAACATAGAGAAAACAAAATACAATACATGATAAGTCGAAACCTGTGGGAATGAAGGAAATAGATACATAACAATAAAAAATGAGAACATAGAGAAAGTAAACAAAGTTAAATACTTAGGAGCATATATAACAAGCAAGAACGAGGTCACTGAAGAAATAAAAAAAATCGGTTAGCATCGGGTAACTCATGTTTCTACTCAGTCCAGAAACGCCTGTCCTGGCGTTTAATATCAAGAAAGTTGAAACTGAAAATATACAGAACGGTTATTCTGCCGGTAATACTTTATGTTTGCGAAAGTTGGAGCACGGCCCTAGCACATTAACATAAATTACGTGTGTTTGAAAATAAGGTTTCGAGAAAGATATACCGGCCGAAACGGAATGAGATGACTGGGGAATGGAGGAAACTGCATAATGAAGAACTTCACGGAATTTACAACTCACCTGATGTTGTAAGAATAATGAAATCGCGAAGACTAGGCAGTGTAGCTCGGACAGGGAAAACTAAGATTATATTATATCGTGGTTGGTAAGCCGTAGGGAAAGATACCGTTAGGAAGACCGAGACGACGTTGGGATGATAATATTAGAAGGAATCTTCGAGAAGCAGGTGTTCGTGATGAAAACTGGATTGATCTTGCTCAGGATTCTGTGGCGAACGTTTGTTACTGCGGCGATGAACTTGGGAGTTCCGTAAGCCATACAGTAAGTAAGTAAGCTTTTAGTTCTCTGTAATGTAATGTCTACGTGAAACAAAATATTGGTATGGCCTATATTATGAATGTTGTGAAATATTGTGAACATTATTTACTCAAGTAGCTAATGAAATGTACGGTAGTATTCTACTCTTTTGAAAGTTCTTTCCAATATGAAGATCTGCAATATTGCTTTATTTAACATAGTTCCGTTTGTTTAATAAAGTTATGTTTGTATTTTGGTATTAGTTGTATTCTATGGTTAGACAATGTAACATCAAATTTCCATAGCTAGTTGCAATCCACGGATAGGGGAAAAGTGTCTGTTAGTGTATGTACTTCTCTACAATGGTCGAAATCAATAAGCAGTAAATATGTTTTCATGTAGGAAATATTGAATTATTATGACGTAAATCAAAACATTTAACAGAATCTTGGGTGCACATCTGAGGTCCACTGATACGAAACACGGACTTTTCATGAAACCATTTCAGAACGAACGAACGATAATTGTAAAACACTCGCAGGGCAACCCAGGAGGACTTCTAGGCATACTTTGGCTGCTTAGGTCCTTTGAATATCTCTTTGTTGGGATAGATAGGCCTTATCACGCACCGAACAGACAGACAGGAAACCCACACTGGTCGTAATGATTCCGAATTTCACACGGTCAGACCGACAGACAGTCGTTGAATGTCCTACCATTCTGATCTTAAGAATTTCTGACAAGGAAAAAGTTTGTAGGTGATTGTAATGAAGGAAGGTAGGTGAATAAGGCTTTTGATTTGTCTTGAAATTTTCTGTTCTAGATTTTGCTTAGATTATACACAAACATTATACATACATACATAACCGTAGGTAGACTAATCTGTTCCAATGTTCCAAGTAATTCTATTTATTTAAGTGTTCATATATATATATAAAGTGAATTTGTGTGCGTGTGAATGTGTAATAGTGTGTGTGTGTGTGTGTGAGAGAGAGAGAGAGAGGGGGGGATATAGAGAGAGGTGGTGTGGGTATTGGAAAAATAGCGAAGCTAAGAATATAAAATGTACCACATAGCTAGTTCGGAGCTAGATGGATGCAAAACTAGCACGGCATAGTCACAAATAACACCTCCGGAAATGAAAACCGGTTTATCAAATCACTTATTTTAATAAAGTTTATACATACTGTTTTGAGGGAATATCTGTTTTGCTCTATTAAACCAGCTTAGTTTCTTAACAATTAAATTCGTACGTAGGGCCATAGTGCTGTTACCGCCCATAAAATTCATTTTATCTTATCTTATCGTACGTAGGGAAAACCTTTATATTCGACACTACCGGAATCATAAAGTTTGCTGAAATAGATGTATTGGATACAGATTTTATCATCTTGAAGTCCCCGGGGAGGTACCAGTGGGAGGCAAAAATAATGGGCAGATTGTTGTGGTAAAGACTCTCCCGCATTTAGCACCGTGCAGAGAACAGTATCTTCGTGGAAACTGTCATGCTTGCTAACGTTTCAACTGACTCAACTAACGTTTCAAGCTCACTGACGTTTGACATTTTTCACATTGCATTGAAACACAACACATACGAGAAATATCTGTTTCACAATACGATATACTGAAACTACCTTAGACCAACTGTCTATTTATACAATAAGAATTATGTGAATTCCTAAATTATGTCTCACTGTTCATTTCATAATAGATATTTCATTCAAGATTCGTCCTGAAGGAAGTATATACTGATGTCCCTAGTTTCTCGATTTGTCCGATCTTTCTTCATTTGTGAAGATGAAAGTTAATACTACGGATTAAAACATTGTTTCCATAATCATATATAATTTCTTTCATTCCTATAATGAAGATCCACCTTATTGCTTAATTTAACATAGTTTTGAATAGAAAAAAACCAATTGATTCAAGCTTGTTTGATACTGATTCTCATACTTGTAACATAAAACAGAAACAATCTACTCTTTCTTCAAAATAAAATTATGGAGGAACATATCGAAAATTTGTGTGTGTAATTTACGAACGACACTTGGTTCTTATCCCTCAGTATCATCCTAAAAACAGCTTTCAGTGTCTTCAATAACAAAGATTAACCAGATCCTAGTTAATGTCGTCGTGGTGCGGTAGATAGCGCTTCAAACTTCGGATTGGAGGACTTGTGAATGCCGTACACATTAATTTTGCAGCAATGACAATTTTTATTGGCAGAATCACGTTCGTCGTGTACTTTTAAGCTTTGTATTAGCTATATGTCTTATAAGTGGTTTACTTTTATACGAACGGAGAAATAATCGAGTGCGAGATATCGATAGCCATACCAACCATTCGCCCTAGCAGTTATTAAATAGCGACAAATTACCACTCGCGTCTATCGAGTTTACCGTAAATTACACAAACCATACAAACCCGGATATGGCAACGTCATTTTTAAAATGCCGGAGGTTTTCTTTTTTTTAAAAGAGAAAACCAAATGCTGGCCTGACATTACTAGAAAGGTTAAGAAGTCGGACATGTTCGGTAAATACCTGACGATTGGTAACCCTATATTTAATAATATTTAATCTGCAATTTGTATTTCTTTCAAGGGGATAACCGGACGGATATTAACCCCCCAGACTCAATCAATCTCCCCCTTAATGAAAAATAACAAATATTGAACAAGGGCTCATTCATCGTTGTACTAGAATTACAACCTATGTAGTAAAGCAAACAAGAAACCTTGGAAATCTACAATTGCAAAATTTTAGCCTATGTCACTGACAATAAGAAAAATTTCCCTTGCGGTGTATATTCAAGATCTTTTTCTGAAACTGCAATATTTTGCGAAAAAAGCCGAATTTCCGTTCTGAAGTCGAAGTAACGATTTATATATATATATATATATAACAGGCTTTCTAAAACCGGGCTTTTGCAACAAATATAGCCTACACTGTACCTCTGTATGTGCGTATGTGAGATATAGAGAGAGACAATTAGTATAGTAAATACTAAATGAACAAGTGGATGTGGTAGTTGCATGAATGTGGGACATAACGCATGATTTTTCATATAGTAGATATGGAAACGTTTTACCAATTTGTGTCAGCACATTACGCATATTTCTCCCATTCCTTAGTCCATCTACCTCTTTGACTAAGTTTTATTATTTTTCTGAAGAGGCTATGAGGTCTTCTGTTGCTACCGATCATGGTGTGTAGATCCCACTAGAGGAGGTTACCCCTTCTCTTTTCTCTCACCCCCTCTAAAGATTTGAAATACCCCCAGAACATTTTTCCTGAAAGAAACACTGTCAGTGATATCTCACACAAAATCTATTTGACACTAATAGTCTTGGGATACTATTGCAAAGTGAAAGTGTTTTATATTAACAATTTTGAAAACATAAATACGTGTTGAAAAAAGAAATGTTTCTGCCCTCCGACTTCCGCATGACGTAGGCCCTAATTACACGTCGAGTTGTATGAAAGAGAATGACGAGGAAGAAAAATAATTTTCGTGTTGCTTCATCTTTCCTCTTGTTCCTTGTACATCCGACCTTTCTACATTCAAAATCGTGACTACCATATTTATCAGATGATGTCTTCTCTTTTCTTGTTACCTTCATCATCTCGTCGGTAGTATTCTCATCTCCTCGCACTTCGTTAATTCCTTCTTCCAGGTACGATTTTCTAATGAAACAAAATACAGTGTTGCTAGGACGTTTTCAAATATGTTTGTTTAATTTTTGTTCTTGTCAGAATTTCTGAGTTACTTTCCTCCAAATGTTAAAAACACACTTGTAACTCTAAAATATAAATTACTTTCGGTTGGCTAATGTAGGGATGCACGAGTGTTGGAATCTGGAAAGAATGAGAGTAATACTATTTACTACATGTTATTTGTGGTTATTGAGTTGTATGTAACTATACTGGAGGGCTTGATTAATATCTAAGCCGGACGTAGAGGAAACCTTGAACCTGGTTTGTCCATTTTCTGTTCAATCCAAGGTGGACCAAAGTTTCACTTCTCACTCAGCTTTTTACGGTTGTTGTCGCTATGTGGCCCCTTTTTCATTTAAGACTTAATTCTTGAGTTATACTCATAATGAACCTACGTATAATACAATAACCCATAAAATGCAAGTTTTTTGCAAGAATTAAAACATGAATCAAGATCGGACCCCACAGCGAGCACTTGCACAAAAACTGAGTTAGAGCTGTAAGTTTGGTCCATTTTGGTGTAAATTGATAGTGGGCAAACAAGGTAAAACTGTTCTCACTTGACAGTAGCTTCAGATACTAACTTGATTTGTAATGCAACCGAGCATTCCAGTATTATAAATTAGAGCTCATTGGTTTTTATTTCCACTCCGTCGTTGGAACAATAGGTTTGTAGCCTCTATCGACAAGGATTTGAAATGATAGTGATATTTATTAATAAAAGGTCTGTCTGCTATTAATTGTATCTTCGAAGATAGAACTTCATTATTTGTGAATTTAAGTACATTTTTATAATTGAAACGTGGATTAAATGTGTGTTATATAGATTTATAATGCATGCGTTTTCTTGCTGTAGATTGATGGTGGTTTTAGTTGTATAATCGCACTTGAACAATATACCTATGGTCATGAATGGTTTATCAGAGATCTGTTCATCACTGCATTTCACGCACGACTAGCACAAGGTGTTCAGTACAGAGGTCATTGGTATCATAACCTAGTTGAAATCTAACTTAACTAATCTGATTGAAGCTGCATTACCACATTAGATTAACGTGGGATTCACTTGATGTAGAACGTGTATTATAATTGAGATTACTGTGGATAGATTCTGCAATAATTTATTGAAGGTTTACAAATGTATGCCATGAACTTATTTTTGTTTACTGTTTAATATGATACTTTGTTTGCGAAACAGAATATAAATAAACCAGTATTCAAGGGTGGGCCAGTATTCATTGGTTACATTTTTCTAGTCTATTTCAAGAACAGTAAGCATCTATTCGATTCGTTTGTATCCTTCTCGTATTTAGCCGCATATATCTTTTTGAGTGGATGCCCGATTTTGATCATAGTTTTTTGCGTTCGTTATAATATCTTTCGATATGTAGAACGGTAATACTGATCCTCAGAAAATGCGTAAAATTCATTATATTAGTCGATAAATCCTTTAACCATTAGCTTTTGTGTTTTGGAAAAGAAGGGAAACACTTGTTTGTCGGTAGCTGTGACATGCGCATTATAGTGAATGTAAGATCATTCAGGATATTAACGAGGACAATGCCGCCATGGTATCTACAATTGAGGTTCTGGCAACGAGCTTCCATTTCTCTCACCGATCCGTCAGACTGTTCAGACAAAATTAAATAAATAGTTATTAATAAACTATTTTTGGCATAGGCCATTTTAGTAATAGTTGACTTTGAACTGTCGTAATTTTAGGAGTACAATGCCTTAAAATCTATGAACATTCATGCCCCATCAGGGATTCGAATCGGCAACCTCGTGCATGGCGATCCAGCATGTAGAGTTCATAAGCATCAAAGTAGGCTTGAATTTAATTTTAAGAAGATGAACTGAATTTGGTAATAAATTAGTGGTTAACTCACTCTAATCAATATAAATTTGGTCTAGGAAGCCCCTGATACGCCTGTTCGTAGTCAAGGTGACGCGCAGTGCTGACTACACGAGCGTCACTCAAAGATGGCGTTGGGGCAGGCTCAGGATCTTTCCGTTTATAACTGTGGTTGTAATTATTATTATAATCAATATAAATATAGTATTGTTTTACAAAAATATCGACAAATTACATAATTCTGACAAGAAACAAATATGTTTACCTCATTTAAAGTTTCTCCTTTAAATTTAACTCCGACAGAAACCACAAGCAAAAGAAGGCTATGGAGATAAAAACTCCATTCATTTCTGTGCCGTGTTAACTTGGTCCTTCCATTTTGGAAGACGAGAAAGTTGGTTTCAGCCTTTTACGGCTCACACTCTATTTTGAGGGTAGCCAAAATCTTAGCGGCTTTGCTCGTAATAGTAATAATAATACTTTTGTCCTGCAAGCACAAGAGGACGTGGGATAATTGATTTTCAAGTAAACGAGAGAGGAAGAGAAAAGTGAGATGGGGGATTTGTAGGACACACATACATACATACATTCTCTCTTTCACACGCCCACACACACACATGAAGAAGATTAGATGCCACAAGAGAAGGACTGTGGTTTGGTAAAGGGAGATACAGATGAGGGAATTTTAGGAGAAATTTTCTGGATTTCCCTCGCAAAGAAGATTACTGGACTGGACATCATTGGACTTTCTCTCTCTCTTTCTTTCTCTCTCTCTCTCTCTCTCCCACACACACACACACTTACTCTCTGAGTGTGTATGTTTCGGATATATATATATATAATGTTTTTTAGTTTTATATTGAATTAAAATGGATTGATTCTTGGCTGATTGGTTTTTGTTTGAGTTTGAAATTTCCTCAATTTGGCAACACTGAATTAACATAAGTTACCGACCCAAATGGAACGGTAATTTCAAATATATTATTGATATTGAGTCGTTACTGCCATATTATGTATCTCGTCGCACTTAGAAAATACAACAATCAATCATTTCCTATGAAACTTCAGTGTACATTCCTGGATGCTCAACGATCTTTGTTGGAAATTTTTTTAACTACAGTAAACCATCGATTTAACGGACTAATAGGGGCTAAAGGATATGTAGTACATGTAGTTCGAAAGTTCTATTATCGCGAATTAGTTTCGATATTATTTTAATCTAACTCTGTAAATTTAATAATATTTAATATATAATATTAAATATTTAATAATATATAATTAATATATAATATTTAATGTACAGGCAATTGTAATGACAATAACAATTCTTTTACATTTGAAAACCATCGTTTCCACATTTCATGAGTTGAACTTGGATCACTTTCTGCATAGTTTATCACTTCCGTTCTCTGTTTCGAACTTTTTAAGTCTTGTTAAGTGGTAAACTAATTGTAAAATATTACATTTTATGAAGTTCATTTGTATCAATAAGATAGGTATTAGAAGTTTAAATATGATGCCATCGGGTTCATAGTGTTATCAATCTAGTATAAAGTAATTACAGTATTTTCAAAAGATACGATACTTTTTTTTAGATACTTCGGATTCCCTAGCGATGATAAAACATCGTATGTGAAGAACATAAAACAGTGTTGCAAACTATTAATAATGTTCGAGGTGAAATGTTCGAAATAAAAAATTGTCAAGGTGTATATTTTTTACAGTATACAACACTGCATTCCATGCTTCACAAATGATGTTTACCATACTTAGGTACTAGCAAATATCCAATAAACCGACGTGTCTTTTGAAAAAATAAAACTTTTATCAAGTTGGCAACACTGTCATTACGATGACGTCGCGTATTAGCTTCCACAATATTTCATTTCAATACAAATCAAATCCCTCAAACGTTAGTTTACTTCGTTTGTGATTTATCATTTATTTACCATTGTAAAAGGTTGATTTCTTACTCAAAGTTGGATACCCTGTATCTCAAAAACGAAGCGGATTTTTCCGTATGTTGCTTTATAATTTGAAATCCCTACACTTTATGTACACATTACTTGTGCTTCTTGGAATTAGGATAATTTTAAACATAACTAGTGTTAAAAATTCGTTGTTTTTTTTACAGTGTAACCGAGTAATAATTTATCAAATTAAACGTCTGGTCAAATATTCTGATTCTATGAAACTCACAGTAAAAGAAATGGTAATATATCTATCGTTTTGAACATGTTAATAAATTTGTACACTAAATATTTATTGAAGTTGCTCGGAGAGAATTCAAAATATAGTACAATAGAAGATCTGAAACTTTGCCCACATTTCTGAACTTAAGGTTCTTATTTCTCCACCTTTAAGATTGACTTTCTCCACATTAGAAGTTAGGAGTTAATTTCTTCCTTTGCTCTTGTGCGAACTTACTTTCGCATTTTTGCTGACTTTTCTTTTTAAAAAATAAACCTCTGTATATTGTGAGTCTTTTCCTGTCTTCTGATTTGCAATTATCATGGGGAAAGCCTCTTGTACGGGGAAAATATATTACGATTTTCCTTAGATCAGTCGTGGTCTCCCAAGTATGGAAACTAAATAAAATTCATGCCAATCACAAAGACCAAGAGATTGAAGGGAAATTGATGTTAGTTCTAAAGTTGAGGAAAAACCTTTATTCCCCCAAGTTTTTAATATTTATGCATAGTATATTGCATGAACAATCGATCTAATTCGTTTCTGTTTTCCCTTCCTCCATCATACGTGAAATTAATATTTTATCATCATATGAATGGTTTCGAATCACTTTCCTCCACCCCGCCCATCTCACCCCCCTCCGCCAGTTCTTTTCATTGGTCCCTTCCTTCTTCCTTATTTGCCCGAAGGTAATGTCCTCTGACGGATTTATTAGGGAAAAGGAATGGCAATATTGAAGCCTTCAAAGACGAAAAAGGGGCGGCCATTTTCTTATAAGACTTCACTTTTTGTACTCTACTAACAAAGGAATAACGAATCTTCAAGAAACAAAAGATGAAATTCTATGCCTGCTTCTCTTTTTCTTTTAAAGAAAATCACGGAATAGAGCTATTCTTTCCTTTTTCGTTCATTTCTTTTTGCATTGACTGGCTGTATTTCTCTGATTCAAGGGGGAAACTTAAGACTATTACGAAGGGGGAAGAAAACAAGAAAGGCTGGCAACGTTGATCGAAATAGAAAGTAAAAGAGGTGAGGACAATTTAAAAGAAAAATAGTAGATGGGTTCGATTGTTTTGAAAACAGGAACCCAAAAAATATATCATCATTCGGATTAAAATATTGAATTAAAATCAATTTTCTTTTGTATAGTTTACATATGATGACTACATTTCCAAAAGGGCTCTTGTCCATAAAAAAAATCGCCTTTCAGACTTCTGAGGGGCACATGCCATAGCTTCTATTCTTACTTATGAATACGAGTTCAATAAATTAAATCATCTTGTTATGATATTGAATGTTTAAACATTTTTAGCATAAAAAGTTTGATCGTAGAAAAAGAACAAAAACATGTATCGATTCGTCACTACCCCTAACAGCACAAGATATTGCAGATAGGTTTCAGGAGCGTTGTAATGTCCTGTTTCAGGAAATCGGGTTTCAATGAAGATCTTCGGTAACGTAAATGTAAGGTTGACAACATTTTCTAGAACCCAAGACATTGCGTTGTAACGTTCGCATAAACTCTTGCGCCAGAGGAACAAATCACAATGATCGCCATATTTGATGAATAGTCGGAGCTTTCATGCGAACATTCAGATCATAACCAAACTTTGTGTATTCAAATGTCTCTGAAACATTGCAGAAAGACACTGAAATGTTGATGTAATGTTACCAATCTTGCAGAGTTATCTATATGAAACTTTTGAGGCTATCGGTGCTGTTGGGGTAGTTATCGCTGTCTATAATTTGCGTGAAGTAGTTATGAGATAAAGGGTCTTCTGAGAAGATGGGGTTGGGTTTACTATTAGTTTTCAACCGATCTTGCACCGTTGAACATTTTCCAGAATCTTTGCATAAGCCCTCCTAATCTTGAAAATCTAAGAGGTTGTTTGATCTATTACTTGTAGTTTTGCTTATACGAAAGTGAAATGAGGACAAAAGATCATTCGTGGTAAAGTTACTATTGAGACATCTAAGTATGATGAATTTTCAGTTGAATAGAAACTACACACTTTTAAGTAGGCAATTTTATTGTTACTGATGATATAATCGCTGAAAAGTTGATTAAACCCTTTGATTAAATTTATTTTTTTCCAAACACTTCAACGCAGATGGACTAAGTTTTGTATTGTTTTTAGCGACTTAAAAGGGAACGTGATTTTTCTGAGGACTCAAGTCGGTCTACCTGTTTCCAAGTCATTCACAAAAGGAATGTTGCCAAGGACAAAGAACCTTTGGTGCCGATTCTACGACGTGTGGAATTGTAACAATAAATGTAGTATTTTCTCCTTGGTATGGTTTTCGGTGTGGTAAAACAATTTGAAGAAGAATAAAACGTATGAGAATTTGTTACTGTGTATAAACACACCATGAGCCCCTCTGCGTTGGTTCCTCGATTGGACAACACATTCTGAAATTAAGGCTTCACCTTCCCTTTCGGGTTATCAGATTCAAGTGCACAAACGAGAAAGAAAGAGAAAGCCCACGCCGTAGAGGAAGGACCTGGCACTGCAGGCCCCACAATAAATACTCTCGCTTAGGAATATAAGTACTATTCAACAGAATGTATGTACGCAAATGCATTGATTAATTTGAAATAAAAACTAGTATATTGTGCGAAAAAATATCGTGACAGTGACGTCACTAACTTTCACATTCTTGAACAAAGCTACTTGCTTGTAACTCTCTTGTAACTGTTTTTTTCTCACAATAAATATACACTAACGAAGGCAAATATTTCGTAGAAACAAATCGAAACACTGATAATGAAATATCACACTCTTACTAACTAACAAATTTCCAATAACTGTGAATTAGTCACTTTGCAAAATAAATATGTATTTTCTCCAAGGATGACTCCACATAGCGAGCAATCCTCTCTTGGGAATAAGCAACACCAAGACCAAGAGAATTTGACGGGTTTTATAGTGTTAGAAGTATCGAGCGAGAGCTCATGCCTTCCATATAAGTTGAAGAAAAAAGTATGACTAGATAAGAGAGTGCAGCTCTTTTTGTTATCATGAATTGAAAAGAATAATAGAAAAAGAGAAGAAAATATGGGTGAGAGGAGGAACAGAAGAGGAGAAAGGGGAGATAGCTGTCTTCTGTTAACGATGGGAATTTGAAACACATAGTTGTTAGGATTTCAAGGCAGAAATGAGAGGAAGAACAATGTAATCATTAGTTGGAGGCTTATGCAGAAAATGCAATGTCAGTGTTAAGGTTGGCTTGCAGAGAAGATTTTCTGGAGTATCTCAATGATGATTGGAATTTTGTCCAGTAGCTTGGAAGTGGAGCGGATTTTGCTAAGATCTTGACTAATGCTGGTGAGGAAATCACTGTGAGAAAAATCATGAAAAGGAATGCAGAGATCTTTGAGTGTGTTACCAATATTATTATTAGAAAATGGGGCAGGAGATGGTGGAGAAGAAAGTGAAGGAGATTGCAAATCTTGAGTCTGGCGATGAGAGATCTTGTTTTGGAAAGTAACTTTACGTTTGGTAATGATGGATTGGAGAACTTGATAGCCCCGGTAGTTGGCCGGATGGTCACCACTACAGTTGATTCAATGAGCGGGTTGATCCCTGGTTTCTTTTCACAGTCAGCAGTTAAATGATTGTCTCAGCACTTGACACATCTGGGAATATTAAAACAGGATTTCTGAGCATGTCCAATGCGCTGTCATTTATAGCATTGAAGTATGGCAGGTGCTCTGTAGGGTTCAACTTGAACAACATAGTGAAGTAAGTATTTTAATTGATATATGGCTTTTGCAGATTCTTTGCGAAGAGTGACCAGAAACAAGGGATGAAGGAGTTTGGCGTTGAGAAATAGCAATCACTGGGTATCCTGTATCAAGGAGATCTTCATATACATCTGTAGGTGCAGCGTCGATTGGTAATTTTCTGAGGACCACTTTGAGTGAGCGGTCTTGCTGATGAGGTTCGGTAGCAAATTGTAATTTTTGTTGTAAGCAGTAGGCTTGAATCTAACTCATTTCCCGACGCCATACAATGATAAAATTTTGCACAGCGACGTGGGTCGGGTGACGTGACAATACAATATTCCATTGGTACTTTCATATATTTATATATTTTAAAAGCATATTTAATATTTTTTGAATATGGACTTATTTATCCTAAAATAAATACTAGCCTTCAACAACGTTGCGTTTGACTGGTTGCAGAACACTTTAGGATTTGGGTCAGAAAACATTACCTTGAGAAAAAAAACTATCCAAACACTGAAATGATTCGAAAAAATAATAAAAAATACTCTTTTAAAGACATACATTTCTTAAACAATTCGTACTAAAAAGTAAAAAAAAAAAGTTTATTTTTGCATGACTAAAAGGAAAAGCGTGCCAATTGAAGAATTTATAAAGTGACTGCATATGAGAGCGCGCCCCATGCTTTTCTTTTTAGTCGTGAATTAACAAAATTATTTTTTACTTTTTAGTACGAATTAAGAAAAGTATGTCTTTAGAAAGTTTTTTTTTTTTAATTTTTTCTGGAAACTGTGGTTTACGCTATTTCCTTTTTGTTATTTGACGTATGTTATGAAAACAAATCGGAAAATAAGAAAAAATCATTTTAAACAAAAAAAAAATAATTTTTAGGTTGGGTAGGTCAGAAGATTTAGTTGGTATGTGTCAGGATATTTTAGTTTAGGTTAGGTTAAGTTAAATTGGATTAGATAAAAAAGTATAACTATATTTCTTATCTTTCCAACGTCTGAGACTAGCGTACTAGTGTATTAGGTTAGGTTATGCTACGTAGCTAGAAATCAGAGTTTCATTATATGCTGTTAATCACAACGAGCTAATTATATTTACTAAAACTGGGTGGCACTTATTCATAAAATCAGCATTGTGATGAAATCAGTAAACAATGATATACAGTAATTACATCTATGGTTGTAATTACATTTACAAGCATTTTAAATTTCGAATTTAATTTTTTAAGACCTTTAGGTAACTTTGGTTCAGGCCGGATGGATGATGATGGGATGATTGGTGGAATGAATAAAGTGGGAGGAAACGGGAGAACCCCGAGAAAACTCACGCACACGGTGTTTGTCCACCACAAAGCCCACATGGCAGGAGCAGGGTTTTAAGCGACGAGGCGACGACCCCAAGCGTCAGAGGTGAGCGCGCTAGCGAAAGGAAGATAACAAGTATCGTACAAGGTTTTATATTTTACGAGTATAACAAGATCACTTTGCTCTACTTTACATATCTGTGATGTTCTGCTTTGAATGTCTATATTTATATCTTGATTCATTTTGAAGACAGGCCTCCGTCAGTGTAATGAAAACTAAAGTGCATTCCATATTTTACTGTTTGTTTCTTGCGTCAGCTTCGTCCTAAAAACGTAAAGTAGCTCAAACCAGTTCTTGGGTCTTAATGAAATATTTCATAATAACATATAGCATTACACAAATTCTGTTTATTTCAGAATTGAAAGAGTATTCAACAGTAGAAACACTTTAATAACTTAAACAAAGCTATTTTACTTTTCCCAATTAAGTATGTGGCAGTCATATAAGCACTAAACTGGCTTATATTTCATACAATATTGCGTTTCCTTTCGGCTAGTCTTGGGCTCTATGGTTTCGTGTAATATTGAGTTACGTATTTCATATATAGATGTCTCAGCTGAACGTATTACTCAAGCAATGTCATCTTAACTTTTCCGAGACCTCGGAGTGGTCAAACATTTCCATCGCACTTATATCCTGCCAGAATGCGTCCCGTATTACACAAACGAACCTCTCCTAATCTCATTGCTGGAAAGTTTCCACATGCTACTCCCGCCATCTGTTGGCAGTTTTTCCTAATGGGTCTCTACTGGTTTTACGAGCGGAGGTTCGTCCCCACATTTTCGATCCCCTGTATGCTGAAGCCGAATATGGTCTTCGCTATTGTCACCCTACATGAGTTACGGTTCTCGTTTTCAGAAACTAGGAAAGGGGTCTCCGCCCTATTCTGCCCCCTCCTACTCCGTCGCCACTTGATATCAAAGTGATGTGGTATAGTATGGCGGTAGTGGTGATGGCGGAGTTCTTGGTGGTACTATGATCAATGTTACCCTCCTTTCGGCGAGTTCCATAAACAGAATCCGTTGGTTGGCATTCCGATCTCTCCAACGATTCTTTTTCTCTTCTATATGCCTGACACACGGATTACCTCGGGGGAATGCTTAGACTTGCTCGTTGTAGAAGAGAAACGAACGCTATCATTGAGTCTGTTGCGGTAAAGGAGAGTGTCGCAGCTGTGACAGTTTTCAAGAGGGTTTGTCCAATGCTGTGATAGTCTCTAACAGAAGCCGCATGAGTAACAAAAAGAAATATACTTTAAACGTTCAAGGAAACCAATAGATCTAAATTCTCTGAAACGAAAAGTTCAATTTGGGATTTTTGTCGTGTTTACTAATTATCTAACGAATAGATGACCAACAGGACTCACCTCATAATTCTATTTTGTGTACTCAGTGTACAGAATGTGTAATTGATGTACCGGAAATTTATTATGCCTGTGAAGGTAACTTTTGGACACTTCCGGTTGCACTTCTTTTATCATTATTAATCCCTGTACATATTTTGTTTATATGTATTTCATTATATCAGACTTACTCACTTTTGCAACGAATTTATTAAATCTATTGCGAAAAAACGTGCTGATTGTGCTGTGCTTAGCCGGTCAAGGCGAGAAGCTATCTTAGAACCGACGCGCGTTCTATCCCTGCTCTCGTCAAACACTTCTACTTTATTCCTATGAAACCATAACCACTTACTAATGCAGTCTAACTTGTAAAAACCCACTTTACGTCTTTTCCAATGTAAAGTCCAGAAAGTAATAAATAAATTACTTATCACTGCATTTTATTCTTTTCAGTTCACTTAATTTTAATTCCTTGCACTTATCAATTTCATTTTTAACAATTCTTGCTGGTTAATTCATTAAACTTTAATTAGTTGAATCATTCTAACTATTCTTTTCATTTTGTTTTAGTTCAGACTAGTTATTTCATTCAGTTTTAATTTTCATCATTTCTACTAGTCAATTCACTTAATTCTAATCATTCTTGCTGCTCAATTTATTTAAATGTAATTGCTTTTAATAAGCAGTTCATTTAATTTTAATTCCTCTTAGTAATCAATTCAGTTTAATTTTAATTGTTCTTTGTAATCAATTCACTTAATTTCAGTCGTTCTTACTAGTCATTTCACTTAATTTTAATAATTTTCCAGTAGTCTCTACTTAAATAATTGTGTTTGTTTTTAATATTTTTGAGTTTTGTTCTTTGATAGTTCTACCACAATACAGAAAAATTTAGAAACTGTTGTGTTTGAAACAATTGACAGAATGTTAAGAATTTTCTTCTATCACTTTGCCTACTTTGGCTGCAATTCAAGTACGTACAGAATGTTGCCAAAGTGCTGTTAACAAATGAAATTTTTGTAATTGTTGCTTACTAAATGTGAAAATGATTTTACCTACATATTTGTGAACAAGATGTCTAAATTTGTAACACTGACAATATCAACCTTTAGTACTAACTTTTTAACTTCGTACTCCTTAGAAACTGTTCAAATGTTAGTTCAAGCATCATGCGTTGGTAGTAGTTACGATTCTTTTAGGAAAACTTTGGAAACATCCTGGGTAAGTCAACATGTGAGTAAACAGAGGGAAGTGGATTTTATTTCTTGTTTGTGTGGTTCTACTACGCTCTATTATTTTCTCATGTGAAACTTTTTCGCTTTCTACCTCTGTTGTGTTGAATCTTCTGATCTTTCAACCTTTTTACACCCTAATAAATCATTCGTCTTACTGAGCTTCCAACTGTATGGACTAACTTTATAATGGAGATTAGAATGGCCGAGAAATGTTGCCACACCTGTGTGGTT
>JAGDQP010025456.1:0-22506 GCA_022664845.1 Lepisma saccharinum | reverse complement strand
TGTGATCTGTTTAGCTACAATTCATTCCTCCTTTTTCCAACTTTGACCCTTTATATCTCCCGAAGTTGGCAACACTAAGAATTGATTTTGGTATCATTGAACGTATTTTGCTTCACAGCTTTATTTTACATTAAAAGTTTTTGTAGTGCCATTTGAAAAAATATAAGTTTGTGCTGGGGTGGCAACACTGCTTATGTGACACTATTATTGTGTGCTTTGTCAAATGTCCCCCTCCCGTAGGTATTAGTTTACCTGTGCACATTTTTCATTTTCCGCACCTTTTTCAAATTATTTTGGGCTGTCACTCGTCAGTGACTCACCCGGTATATATAGATATAGATAGATAGATAGATAGATAGATAGATAGATAGATAGATAGATAGATAGATAGATAGATAGATAGATAGATAGATAGATAGATAGATAGATATAAATATACAGATGCTTATCAGAATAATGGAAACACCTGAACGAAAGTGCAACTTACCAGATTAATATGGTGTCGGGCCACCTCTCGGAACAGCCTTGATGCGACGTGGGATGGAGGCATAGAGGTCGTGAATGGTAGCAAGTGGAATATTACACCATTCCTCGTGCAGGGCATCGGCCAGTTCTGTGAGAGAGGATGGAGGTGGAAATCGTCGCCGGAGTCGTGTTTCCAAGATGGACCACAGATGTTCAATTATGTTGAGATCTGGGGATTGGACGGGCCAGGGGAGGTGTTGAACTTCATCCCGATGTTCCTCAAACCACGCTGCAACAACTCCAGCTGTGTGAATGGGTGCATTATCATCCTGGAATATGGCGTCATTGTCCGGGAACAACATCCGGACCATAGGATGCAAGTGGTCTCCTAAAATTGCGACATAATCGTTGGCAGTGATGCGTGCGCGAAGTGTGACCACAGGACCCAATGAAAACCATGATATTGCGGCCCACAGCATCACCGTGCCGCCGCCATGTTTCACAGTTGGGCGGAGACACTGCAGATCATACGCTTCTTTGGGCGTTCTCCACACATAAACACGGCCCGTGGTTTGGAATAGGGTGAATGGTGACTCATCCGACCATACCACACGTTTCCAGTCGTCAACGGTCCAAGTTGCATGGTCGCGGCACCATTTGCGGCGTGCTAAAGCGTTCTGGTCCCTGATGAGAGGTTTGGCCCGTGCAACACGACCCCGTAAGTTCATGTCATGTAATTCGCGGCGGACTGTGATTGTCGAAACAGGTTGGGGGAGGTGCTGATTGAGTTCCTCCGTCACTTGCGCCGCAGTGGCACGACGGTTCCGCGTGACAATGCGCTTTAATACCCGGCGTGCCCTGTCACTGATGCTTTTCTTCCGCCCACTGTTCCGCTTCCCCGATGTGGTTTTCCCGTGTGTTGTGTAGGCCGTCATCACCTTCGAGACTGTCCCTGGCGACACACCTAACACACTAGTCACTGCCGTCACACTCACTCCACATAACCGCTCACCAACAATTTGCCCTCTTTGAAACTCTGAGTGGTCTCCCATTTTACACTACCTCCGTCTGCTGCAGCCACTGCACACTCCTGTTCCACGACGCCTGACGTAGTATGGAGACCGACCTAACACACCACCACCAGCAGTCCGGCGCTGCGGTCGCCACGACACCACTGCCAACCCATACATCTGACGTGTTGCCAACTACAGGTGTTTCCATTATTCTGATAAGCATCTGTACACTTTCATATCGTACCGATCTCAATAGGTATATTTTCTTCGAAATCTACCTAATAAACGTTCCTATAAACCTGGGTTCGATTTCGCTTCGTTTTGGAGATACAGCGTTTCCAACTTCTGAGTCAAAAGTCGACGCCTAACAATGGGAAGAAAATGAATAATCCTTAACAAATCAGAAATGATACATTGAATGAAAATTTCGTTTCCGGACATTTATTTCTAACAACATGGTGCGTATCAGGAGTGAAACCACTATGCCATTGGATTATCAGTGTTGACAACCTGGTATCACATCATTTTTTTTTCAAATGGCACTCCGCCGTTTTACATCCTGTAGCGATGATAAATAACATATGTAGAGCACACACCGCAGTGTTGCAAATTATGGATGAAATATCTTATGAAAATACGTAGTAGTTTGAATAAAATCGCGAAACTCTTTGTCTTATCCATAGTGCCATTTGAGGCCAAATACCCAATAAAACAATGTAATGCCATTTGAAAATTTTTAATATTATACTAGGTTGGCAACCCTGTGACATCGTCCTTTCACTCCTGATATCCAGCATGATGACAGAAACAAATTTCAGCAAGCGAAATTTCCATTCAGTGTCGTTTCTGATTTGGGCTCCAAGTTGGAAACGCTGTATCTCCAAAACGAAGCGAAATCGGAGCCATGTTTATAGGAACTTTTATTCTTATTTTGGTGTGACAAATCATCCCCCGAAGTTTTTGCGTATATGATAAGATAAAATGAATTTTATGGGCGGTAACAGCATTATGGCTTACGCCCGTTTGCGTATATGACTGGGACACCCTGTATATAGAGTAGATGACTACAGTGATTATCCAAAAATATCTATTCATATCTGCCGTACAACTTCATATATCCTGTTAGCTGTTTGGATTTATATTTAGGCCGCACTTCTTTATCTACAGCGCCTCCTACAGTTCAAAATTTCCCCCTCTTGCTGTTCTCCACATGAAAATACATAAACAAGAGAACCTGTAAGGGGGGGGGGAAGGTGTACGTAGACAACAGTTTGAGATCAATAATCCTTCATATTGATCCTTTTACGTGTCCTTAACACCAATGTAAATAGACAGTTCGTAAGGTTCGATAGACTTTAGACAAGGACGAAAGTTCCTTCGTCAATGCTATAGGGTAACAATGAGCAGAAAACCAATACGCAAGCATCGAAAGCATGCTACGCAAACTTGGTTCGTTTAACATGTAAACAGCACGAAATAATTCATGGAACACAAGAGCACCAAAAGTATGTCAAGGGGAAGGCAACAGCACTACCAACATATATTTCATATATATTAAAATATTTTGCCCTTTTTTTTTTAAACAAATCTTATGCATACTTTACAACACATATTAAATTGATACCGACATTTCGTAATCGAAAACTCCACATCGCACAATCGATAGAATAGTGAACGAGTCAAATCCAAAGTTTTAGCAGCTGAGAACAGGGATTCTGTCACACAACCCAATGATGGGGATATCATCCCTAACATTCTCGAAAATCACCTAAATTTAAATTTTTAAGATTAAATTTTATAGAAATTCTAGAAAACTAGATTTAAATCCTGCAAACTCCCTCAATTTTCGATTACACCCCCCCCCCAAACACAAAATCATGACCCAGAAAAACACTGTGTACTATTATAAATACAACTAACTGAATGGAATATGGGGTCAATGTCGGCCCAGTACTGGGTCAGTCGCGGGGAAGACTTTCAATTTCCGATTAAATAACGTGCGCGAGGCCGTCGTCTTGCACACGTGACCTCTCTGGCTTCTTACATAACACGTATACTGTAAATACAACGGGCAAACCACAGCTTGTAAGAACACAAGGGTTGTGCAGTGGTAATACGTTGGCTTATTGAATACAAAACCCAGGTTCGAACCCCGGCGGAGGCAAAAATTTTTCTTTCAAAATATATTTTTATATGTTCATATTTATTATAAATAAATGTTTTAACTTTTATTTTTCGGAGATTATCTTACATTATTGACCATGTGTTCGTGGAGGTTAGGTATAAGGTCAAGTGCGGTTATGTACCTTTACACATTTGTCCTCTTAATTTTCTTTTTTTTTCTTTTTTTTTTTTTTTTTGAAAAGGGGAAACTTTGTTCTCGTTTAAAGATAGAAACTGAATTTGATAGCCAAATTTAGCAGATGAATTCTTGAGACTACAATAAGGAAATAATAATAATAATAAAATAACTTATTAAAACCTTGCTTTTCTTTAAAAAAGAAAATAAAACAATTCGTACCAAAAACTAAAAAAAAATAAAATAATGTTGTTTTCAAGAAAATTACTTTAAAAAAAATCTATTTATGCATGATTAGAAAGAAAAGCTTGGGGTGCGCCAATTCTACAATTTATACAATGATTGTGTAGAAGAGAGCGCCCTATGCTTTTCTTTTTAGTCATGCATAAATAGAATTTTTTAAAGTAATTTTCTTGAAAACAAAATTATTTTTTTACTTTTTGGTACGATTTTTTTTTAAGAAAAGTGTTTTTGAGAAGTTTTTTTTTTTGTTCGGATACATTTTCCTTACTCTATATATTGTACGTTGATGTTTTATAACCCAAATCCTAGTGTGTTCTGCAACCAGTCAAACGCAACATCGTTGCAGGTTAGTATTTATTTTAAAATAAAGGAATTTATATATATATATATATACAAATATAAATCACAGCCATATTCAGTCCACTAGTGGATGAGCCCTCTCCCCGAAGGGAGGAGTTGATCTACTACTCCCACGCTGACCAGACGGGTTGGGAGAGGAGAGCCGAAGCTCTCACTGTGATCGCCACTGTCTTTTATTCGCAGCAGTTGCCCAATTGTCCCAATGCTGGGTCAACACCGAAATTTTTGAGCCCCCACCGGGAATCGAAACAGGGACCGCTCACACTGAAGTCGAGCGTGCTACCAACTAGGCTACGCAGGAACTCACACACATATATATACTTTAAAATATATAAATATATAAAGCAGTGTTCGATTTGTTATAAATTACGAAGAAGGAGGGGGGGATACTAAACTAGTGGTTGCTGATAAGTTTCAAGATGCTACCTGTTTGGATAGAAATACAAGGATTTGATCCCTGGTTGGGATGATATTAGGAATCAACAATCGCGGATGAAATCCTCACGCACCAGGGAAAATGCCCAGCACCGCCCCCCCCCCCCGACATATCGAACATTGTATAGAAATATATAAAAGTAGACCGTCCTGCTGTTCTAGTGGTTACCGTCGCTGACTGCTGATCGTGGGGTCCCGGGTTCGATTCCCAGCTCTGCCAAGGGATTTTTTTTTTCAAAAGTGAGAGGGTCTGGAATGGTGTCCACCCAGCATCGTGATGCAATTGGGGAGCTGCTGTGCATAAAAGACAGTGGCGATCGCAGTTGAGAGCTTCGGCTTTCCTCTCCAACATGTCAGCGTGGGAGCAGTAGACCAACTCCTCCCTCCGGAAGAAGCTTCATCCAGTAGTGGATTGAATATGTCTGTGAATTATTATTATTTTGTATGAAAGTAACAATGGAATATTGTATTGCCACCCGACTTACGTCGCTGTGCAAAATTTCATCACTGTAGTTTGAAATTCTATCTTACGTGCTAGTTCACAATGTCGTCACTGGGAAATACTGAGTATTCAATAAAAGGTCGTAGTGCCATTAAAAATATATGCAACACTGAAAAACTTATGATTTCTTTTAACTCGTTATATGCACTGTATTGATATAAATCAACTATCAAACGCTGAACACTAATGCATACTTTATGATTAACCGCGAAATACGGTATTATTTTTATTTAACATTGTACATTTTTAAAAAAAAATCGATTTTGGGCTCCAAATTAGAAACGAAGTGAAATTAGGCAAATGACAAAGATAACTTCCCCCCCCCCCCTGTTTTAATGTCAGGAATTCATCTGAAAAGTTTGGCTGTCGAATTCAATTTCTGTGCTCCAAATGACAACAAAATTCAATTTTGGATTTTTTTAAAGAAAGATACTTTAATATCTCAGTTAGTTTTGCGACTGGGCAGGTAATTTATCTTTCAAATGGTTATAAGACTTTCTGCTTTTGGAGCACTCTTGTCGATAGTGTTCCTTATGAGTCAATATTCAAGTTTACACACACACACACACACACACACACACACATATATATATATATATATATATATATATATATATGAATTATGAGATAGGGAATGCATTCGCTCAGTATTTTCAATCGGTATTTGTATCCTCCTCTCACACATATAATAATCTTAATGGTGATGCTGTTAGTAATAGAAATGATGAAATAGGGACACTGTGCATTGACCAAATTCAACTAAAGGAAGTTGAAAAAGCTATCAGAAATTTGAAATCGAAAATGACAGTTGGTTCTGACGGCATACCCTCATATGTAGTTAAGGGATGTGTTGATATATTTAAATATCCCCTATTGATAGCATTTAACTTATCTCTAAAAACATGTACTTTCCCCGACAAATGGAAATCTGCCCTGGTTTGTCCTATCCCAAAATCTAATAATAGTAGAGACATTAATGATTTCAGGCCAATTGCAATATTACCAGCTTTTGCAAAAGTATTTGAACAGATCTTATACAAGAGAATTGGTAATCATATTCAACCAGTTATTTCAACTAAGCAGCATGGCTTTGTTTCTCAGAAATCCACGGTAACAAACTTAGCACTTGTTACGGACTACATAGCAAATTCGATGGACGAAGGCAAGCAAGTTGATGTGATTTATATTGACTTTGAGAAAGCATTTGACAGGGTTAATCACAATATATTACTGGAAAAATTAAATCACTATCACTTCTCACCCACTGTGATTAGGCTCCTCTCTATTCGTACTTAACAAATCGCAAGCAATCAGTTGTCTATAAAGAATATAAATCATATGAATATTCTGCACTCTCAGGAGTTCCTCAAGGTTCGAACCTAGGACCTTTGTTATTCCTCTTATTTGTTAATGACCTTCCTGATTGTGTGTCTAATAATGAAAAATTGTTATTTGCAGATGACTTTAAAATATATACAAAAGTCAACTCTATCGGAGACTGCATAAGACTTCAGCAAAGTTTAGATAATATTGCAAACTGGTGTGCTATCAATCAACTTGGAGTCAACATAAGTAAATGTAAAGTATTATCATTTAATAGAAATAAAACCACTCATCAATTGTACTTAACAGACCTAATGTAGTTAGGGATCTTTGTGTCAGTTTTGACTCGAAATTGACTTTTAACATACACGTTACAAATATAACAAATGAAGCCTTGAAGTTACTAGGATTCGTAATTAGGACGGGAAGAGAATTCAACAACATATCAACATTGGAAAAAATTTACTATGCTTATGTTCGCTCCAAGGTAGAATATGCTTCTTCTATTTGGAATCCATATCGACTGAAACATTGCCAACAATTAGAGAAAATCCAATCAAAATTTCTTAAATTCCTGACCTTTAAAGAAACTCGAATCTATCCTGCTTATGATACTTACAATGCAGTCATTAAGAACTTTAATATTCAGAGCTTAGAACAAAGGCGCAACATTGCTGATCTGTTATTTCTGCAAAAAATTGTTCAAAATAAGTTAGATTGTATGGATTTAGTTTCGACATTACAGTTTCGTGTCCCATCATCTAAAACTAGCGTTAATAATACTGGTTTCTTCCACTGTAAAAAGGCAAGAACCAATGTCTTGATGAGGTCACCAATCTGGAGAATTTGTACTATATATAACCAACTCTGTACAGTTCACAATGATCTGGACGTATGCTTTATGTCACCTAAAGAATTTAGAGATGCAATTGTCAATAAACTCTGTACAACTACTTTGTAAAGCTCAACACTATAATTAGGCCATTGCCTGTTGTGTTGTCACTAAATAAATAAATAAATAAATAAATAAATAAATATATATTCAAAACGATTAAAGTAACAGGGTTAAATCTATCATAACTTTATAGACACCGTACTCATAGTACATATGTATAAACAACCCCAGTAGCACATTCGTGTTTTAAACGTTGATAAAACCGTTTACTGTCCGCCTTTTCAACGGTTTTTATCAACGTTTAAAACACGTATGTGGTACTGGGGAACATTGCTATATTACGTGAACCAGTGTTGCCAACTGCGTACAAAATTGATAATTTTTTTTGTTAATACCAGTATGTATCAATTATAATTATACATTTAAAACACTTATAAAGTAAGAAAGTAATTTTGGAAAATCCCGCCGACTTCGTTATTTAGAGGGAAAAAAAAACATTGTCAGTTTTCATACTTTCTCCACACGTTAATATTTTACAATTCATTAACAGTTCTAAATATGTCAAATCATATTTAGAATGGCATATCGACAGTTCTGACGTCACGTACCGTATGCTTTTCAGGAAAAAAAATGTAATATTAAATGTTGAATTTATTTATTTATCGTCTTTAGGCATATCAGGCTCAGGCCGGGATAAGGAAGGGGAAAGGATTCGGGAAAGTGTCGGCCAGGTCCTACGTTAAAGATGCCATTCCAGCATTTGCCTGGTGTGACTGAGGAAAAAATCCTAGAAAAACTTCAGTCATGAGATGGTCGGCCGCTGGGATCGAAAACGACCTCCCGAATGCTACGCCAGCGCTCTACCACTGAGCTACGGCGGCTCGGTATATATTTAAATTTGAATAGTTATTTATGGCGTTTAGACATCTCAGACTCAGACCAGAATAGAGCGGGACAAAGGACAGTGGAAGATAGTCGCACAGGTAGTAATCCCGACATTTGACTGGTGTGACAAAAAGACTGGGAAAAGTTTAAGTATAGTCGGGCGGGGCATTTTAAGTGAATCAGGGTGTACTTATCACACGTGAAAGCTAAAATTAAAATAGTCATTCGATTCGAAAGTAGAACAATGTTGCCAAACAAAACCTGAGCATTAATTTGACTTCGTTTCTAATCAATGGTAGAGAACGATATCGCAAAACAGCAGGTGTTGATTATTTCACTGTCTGTAAGCGTGTTACCTTGCCACAACACAAGCAGGCTTCCACCACAAACACACATTTTTTTTTCTCCTTCTTCTCAAAAGGACACACTTCAATTATGGCGACCTTGTGAATGCATTTGAAGGTTAAAAAGACAGAGAATAAACGAAGCAGATGTTAAGGAGGAAATGATTCAGTGCACAAAAGGTAAGGAGGAGGAAAAATGGAAATGTAATTTAACATACTTCTGTTACACGCTTCTCTTCACCATGACAGGATGTTGTATAATAGAATTAAGGTTTAAGAGAGGGTGGAAAGAAGTTACATTACGTAAACATACGAGATGATTCGAAGAGTAAGTACGATTTGAAGCACGAGTATCGGTTGAATTGTTATTAACGTTCTAAAAGAGCTAGTGAGGATGGGACCTACAGAGCTGTTCGTAAAGTGAGCTCAGTAGTGGTGTGTATAAGCTGACCCCCCCCCCCAAAAAAAAAAGCTCGAGTCGGAAGGTCAAACTTTGAACATGAAGATCAAAAAGCTCGAACTTGGAAGCAAAAAAAAAAAAGTCTAGTGACGTTGTGGTAGACCGACATTACTCCACCCTCCTCATCAAATTCAAACTTTATCAAAATTCAGACACTTTGATGACATACCGACAGTTGCTCGGAACTGAAGATATCTAAATCTCGTCGGAAATCCTCCACTGGTAATCCGGACCCATTGACCCTCGAATTTCAACATCAAGGTCACTAATTTGGAGTATGTTTCGAAAGTTGAAAAAAAAAAAAGATAAATGTTAAAAAGCACACCAGTTGAAGCCAACATTTGTATTCGTTGAAATGTTAAGTAGGCATGAGAGAGAAAATCGAATTTTACTTTGAAAGATGCGAATGGAAGTTTTATTTTGATGTCTTCTGAAAAAGTCGAGAGAAAAGAAGAATAGACTTTCTCGTAATGTTAACTAGAACAAGAGATAGTTTAGGCTAATTTGGTGCTGCTATAATTAAAATAACGGAAGTAATCTGAAATAAAAATAATTTTATAGAAAATAGACTGGCAACACTGGTAAGAGTGTTGCTTGGCAACGTAGGCACTCTCAAGTGTTTTTGATTGTGTCAAATATTGTTTGTGCTAAGTTTGGCGCAGCTAGATCCAACTGAATGCAAGAAATTTGAACAACTGATTTTTAAGAATTTTTTTTAGAAAATGAGCTGGCAACACTAAACCACTGCACCAATCAGGACCGTTCCAGGACCCCCCTGCCTAAGCTAGTTTAGTCAAGATCTTTTCAACGATACCTCAAGATTATCTCTACACCGTGTAGTTCCTGAAATTTAATTTCTGGGCATGGATGGACGTACACCACGAGCAGGAATAGAAGGTTCCTTTAGATATAACTTCACTATAAAAAGACCTAAAACTACGTAAAGTAATAATCTCGCCTTAAAAAAAAAATTAAAAAAAAACTGAATTAGGTTCCATAGTAATTCCTTTCTTGACGAAACATTTCTAACTCGTTTCTCAATCTAATTTCTTGTCCAACTTCGGTTTGGAGCTGACTTTTAAACAAACGCTTAGAACAGAAGGCGAATGTATATTTACTCTTCAGTTAGGCTCATTTATCATCAATCTTTTATAACAGGTCAAGACTGAATTAAATAACGATGAGCTTAGGAAGTTGGTGACGTTATCTTCCCGCCGCCACTAATGAGCGTACCCCTCTGACTAGTACGTATTTTTTTTTCTTCCCAGAGTGTTTTGTTTGCGCAGTTATTTGCATTTGCGGTGGCTGTTAGACGGCGCTGTATAAAGAAGCAATATAAAAGTGTATTTTTACATAATATTGTGGTAAAAGGTATATAAATTATACTACTCAATAAAGTATACTATTAACCTATTTAAATGTATTGCTACAATTTTGTCATTGCCTATATTTTACTTCTTCCAATAAACTTAAAAGTACAGAGCATTACAATTAATTTTATGTTGTTTCAATTAAAATGATTTTATTTCGCTTAGTGTTTCTATGCAAAAAAAAAATCCCTACTTGTTAAGTTGGTTTTGTAATACAGCATTTCTACTGGCAAAATATCTTTAGTACTGTTTGACAATGCAACATGGTTTAGAGTGATAAATATACAGTGAGTCACAAACGTCTACGGACACCGCATCAAATGTCGATAAATGAAAGAAAAGTTAATTTATTTTTAAAAATCGAGAATACAATAATTAAGTCATGAAGAAATAAAAAACTTATACAAATCTGAAGGTAATATATAAGAAAATAATGAGTTCCCATGTCACAAAAGTCTACGTAATACAATATTGATCAGCATACTTTGTTGGTCCTCCATGTGCATCAATAACAGCCTACAATCTTTTAGGCTTTGAGTTGAATTCAACCTTTTTTTTTTAATGGTCTTTTGGCATCACCAGACTTTGAGAGAACAAAGGCTTTCTTTATGCATAGAGTTATTTCAATCCACTCTTTTCTTCGTGTATCATTGTTAGTTTCCTTGCTCCATTATCGGGATCTCCGCTCTAACTCACCTCAAATCTATTCATTGCGATGACTAGGGAGGTGTTTGTTTTTGGTACATTATACAGGATCCACTTCCTGACAGGATGTGCAGTGTGTTTCGGATCATCGCCGACTACGATCTCTAAGAGATCGTAGTCGGCGATGTTCGGATCATTATCCTGCCTGAAGATGCATTGATTTACTAGCTGTAAACGTCCTTCTGAAGCTCTCAGGTTGTATTACAATATGACCCGATACATCCCATGGTCCATTCTATCATCAATGAAAACTAGCTTTCCTACCGCAGGCGCCGCTATGGCGCTCCAAATTATCTTTTCCGATGTACTGCTTTGTGAAATCTTGTCTCCTCTTGGTATTCTGTTTAGAAATGAAAGGTTGTCTTCTTGACACTCTTCCTCTAAATCCGTTCGATTACAAAACTCTACTTAGTTCTTACTGTTTATGGATGTACAGTTTTATTAACAGTTTCCTCAATACCTTCCGCTGGTTTCGGAACACTTAGTATGAGGTTTACGATACACTTTCTGCACAATTATTCGGACATCACGATAGTTTAATAACTTTTGGACGGCCAGTTCGAGGTTTGTTCAGTACACTAACATTAGTAGAGAAATTCTTTATGATCGTGTGTAGTGTTAAACGCCTTTTGTCCACTACGGTACGATTTTCCTTCAATTCGTAATTTTATAATCAAATTTCGGATGTCCACTGAAATTTCCTTCTAGTCATAGCTGACCACCTCTTCGGACTGAGCCAAATTTGCTTAAAGACCTTAAATAAAAATTCAAATTGACCACCTCTTCCACCGCTAAACATAGCACATGCTCTCTCTGTAGTCTTTTGCAACTCAAGACTATCTTTCCAGATCGAGTATACACACAAGAGACATAAATAGACTAGGCAGCGTGGAGGAGCGTGGTCTACGTAGACTTTTGTGAGTTGACCATGCGTGCTGTTTTTCTTATTTCGCAGCAATGCATTGCCAAATATGCAATAATCTTGGTCAAATATGTGTCTACCGTTTTGTATACGTTTTCTAATGATACGTACGAAAATAATAGTTTCATCTCCTCGTTCTTGCCATTTTAGGAGGTGTACGAAGACTTTTGTGACTCACTGTATATAGATGTTTTTCTTAATAACAAAATTAGAATTTCGTTTTTACGTAGGTTCTTTGATAGCGAAGCTATAGCTAAGGGAACCTTCTATTCCCGCTCAGGGTGTCCGTCCGTCAGTTTCCAGAATTTAATCACGGGAAATACAAGATGTAGAGACATGCATGAGGTATCGTTCGAAAGGTCTTACGTAGATTAGCTCAGAGCCTTCCAAACAGTCTTGATTAGTGTAGTAGTTGAGTGTTGCCAGCACATTTTAAAAATAATTAATTATTCAAATTGCTTACATTCAGCTAGACCTAGCTGTACCAAACTTGGTATACACATTATTCGACACAAGTACTTGTGGATTTCCCGAACCTAAGCATTGCAGTTGTCAGTGTTGCCAGCCTATCTTATAAAAAATAATGTTTGTGTGCCTAAAATGCTATCAAGGGACCGGAGCCTTTGCGATCGTTACTACAATCGCAGCTCTAAACTGCTTCTTTTACCAACACGATTTAAATACTGTAACAGGACGAATGCAATGGTTCTTTCAGAAGAAGACGTTCGGGGAGCCCTTGGGGGGGAACACGGAAATTGTAAATAATGTATATTGACTCCAATGTAATAAAAAAACGAAAGCATACCTGAAAGAAACAGTAGGCGAATGCCAGTGCTATGAACTGTAATTTATCATTCTGGAGTGCTCGATTGGATTACAAATCAAGTTAATATCTGAAGCCAGACACAAGGGGCGAATAAACAGTTAGCCTCGTTTCTCCACTCCTAGTTTGATCCGAAGTGAACCACAGTTCCAATCTTAAGTCTTCACGTTTATTATCGCTGTACGGCCCTGTTTAAATCTTAAATTCTTGCAAATAATGTGAATATTATTTACAAGATGTGCTATTTTATGCACAGTTCAAGTCTGTGCATAACTCAAGAATTAAAGCAAATAAAAAAATGGACCACACAGCAACAACAGTAGTGGTGATTCGCCCGAACAGGTTGTTAACAGTTTGATCGTTGTTCAACCAATCAGATAAACGATTGGATTCATTGTACAGTCAATGAACAGAAACCATCTTATTTTATTCGACTGATTTCGGTTGTGAGATGGGCAAATACAGACTCACAATAGAGTACGAATCTGTGCATTGATTACGAAATGAATTTCGAGAAAGGATATATTTGGAAAGCTTATTTGGTCCCATATTTTCATTTTAGAGATAGGAAAGAAACAAGAGATGTCCAGCTTTGGAGAACCTAAGCTTTCTGAAAGATCTTGGCTTGAATGAGTGACAGTATGGAACAGACATCATTGCTTTCTATCTCTCTTAGAATACAAGACATTATGAAAGCTGATTGATTGAGTAACTCTGTCTTCGGGTTTCCGGAAACGTATTTCTGATTTGAATCTAGTATTTCTTCCATCTGGTAATTTAGCCCAGTCGTTAAGACGCTGGAAAGACGCATCTTTCTTTTTCACCTACTCCCAGTACGGAAATCAACTCCGTGTGTTGTGTTGATTCAACACAAAAAAGTGGTGGTCGCCCTGGGACACCGAAAAGCGTTGAATCAACACAGCCATTTTTCTTGCTGTGAGAGGACAAAGCTAACGCTTTTGTCAAAGAAAAGAAAATGAAGCCTGTGTAAATCTGTGGAGCAAGATTAGCGCCACAAGTGCGTGCAGTATCAAAAACTCCTAATCATTATATTAAAACATAAACAAATAATTACAGACGAGAACATAAAAGACAAAATTAAGAGGAGGGAAAAGAGAAACTGCCTAATGCCCCCTTTGGAATATTTTCTTCCCTGAAGACATCCGGATATGAATCAAGTTTTCACCTCTAAAAGAAATCGGTGACTTCTGCTGACATATGAAAACTGTCTCGAAGGTATGGAAATTGCTTCATAATATATAATTAACCAATTTATCTCTATAATTCACATGTAAAAAAAGTGACACCCATATACGAAGGTAAAAACAAATAAGTGTAGATGAGTCAAACATATATATATATATATTTCTATCATCAATGTAATTTGTGTTAGATACACTCTAGTATAATTCTTACTGAGTTACTGTTCACGATTTTTTTAAAAAGAAAAATCTCAATTGATGCTGCTCTGGTTCTAATTTTAAAATATTTTGTTAGTCATAATTAAGTTTTTTTTATGATGATCATAAGTTGTTAATGATTCATTAACATACATGTTCATTGGAAGTGAAAGCGGATTTTTATAAAATGCTCACTTTCCAAAGACAGAACTACCCATCATGTTAAAGAAAAAAAGCAAGTAATTGTCAAGTCCTTTTTTTCTTCACACCTCTTCACGTAGATTAAACACATCAGGTGAGCGTTTACTCTGATTAAAATCAAATCTTCCCCAAAGAAATGAATTGCTATTAACTAGCAGAATTTCTCCAGTTCCCAAACTCATCCGATCTGACCCGAACCTATAGTGGAATTAACGAGTCCTGAAGCTTAAGGGTTAACCAATCGTGGCGCAGGGTGACTAGCATGTATATTTTCACGTGATTTGGTTCGGATGACTCCATTAGTTGCAGCCGAACACACCCCTAACTTTCATTGGATGGCGGAAATGCAGGAATGAGGTTAAGCGTCAGGACTCGCTGCGGCCACCATAGGTGACCCAGTTCGAAACTTAACCCGATTGACTCGGTCTGGGAACATAATGAACTGGGAATTTTCGGTGTCGCATTTATCGTGCATTGCGCCTAACATCTCCGGTCCCGGTCACTCCTAAAAACAAACACTGGTCAAGCGCAATGAAATAACTAAAAACTCTGCTTTGTAATCCGGGTTACAGGGTCAGGCCGGGTCCCAAGCACATGACCGGTGATCCAGTCCAAAACGACCGGAATGACCCGTTTTAGCTCTGATAGTTTCAGCTTTATATCCCGGGAATTAATAACAATAGCAAATAATTACAGAAAAGATTATAGTAAAACATAAAGCGAAAAAGGCTCACTGAAAAGTGTGATTTTTATATTGAAAATCCTGAATATGCCTCTTATTTTATTACCCTGACAAGGAACACTCCCCAGGAGTCAGAGCCCGATTTTGATAAAAATTCGTGTGTAGGTGCAGTGGCTAGGCGAACATTCACAGCCAAAATTATAGGTGCTGCCGTCAACAAATGACGCTGACTTGATTATTGGGTTTCTTGGAACATTCCTGCACAAATTGATACTCGTATATGAAATGATTCACTTACTATTTAAAAATTTGGAGGCATAATCAAGATGTCTGTTTTCAAGATGGCGGTCACTGTCGTCATACTATCCAGCATGTATTGTCTCCTGTTCAGTGCCCATTAATAGCCATTTGCTTTCAATATATGTAACAGTTTATAAAAGAAAAGACGTTTTCGGTACTCTGTATTCGATTTACTTGCTCTCTACGTTCCATCTTTCTCGGGTTCCCCTGTCATTATCTGTTGATGCAGCACGTATAATCTTGGCTGTGAAGGTTTACCTAGGCACTGTACCTACATACGAATTTTCATCAAAACTGGGCTCTGACACCTGGCGAGTGTTCCTTGTCAACTTGCTGTGAATCGACCGACCAATCTGAAGTTTCGAACGGTCGAAATTTTTAGGACACTACAACAAGTGTAACTAGAATGTTGCCCCCTCCCTCCCCTCGTAAGGAACATTTTGAGTACTCTGGTCCTAGAGCCCTTTTAACAGCATCTCTCCCACTCATAATTTCAGAAAATTCTTGCCGCATCTAAGAAGCCACACACCAACTGTGGAGAACAGTGTTGCCGAATTTCCAAATCGGAGATTCTCTCCAGCCTGTGTGAAAATTCACGTGCAAGCACAAATATTCCATCCCTCTCATAACTTTAAGGAAGTTTTTGAGTGCATCCTAACAGCATCCTTCGTTTCCTATTCCTTTCCTACCGGAAGTTCAGCCATCTTAAGGACTGTTCATTTTAGTTGGTCTCGTTTCCTTGTGCCCTTTTTTGTCTCATTTAAATCGAAGTTTGAGGCGATTTCTTTTGCATCTTTGCTGTATATACCATTACCGGTAACTCATTTTTATGTACGTATCTGTCGCCTGCAGGGCCCCCCGCTGCAACCTGGATCTCGCGGAAATTTAGTTGCGCCACTGGACATTACATACACAGTGAGACAGTAACTTCCATGTAAAGACATATATACAGGCGATTTGTTCATTACTGTCACTTTTTAGTAGATTCCCCCCACCTGTTTTAACTCAAGTCTATCATGACATAACTAGCTTGATCTTGTTCAGGATGGAGTCCAGTGGCGAATGCTTGTTACTGTGACGTAAAACTTGCGGGTTCTATAAGTCATAGAATTTTAATTTCCTTTGGCCTTGAGCAATTTCCTTTGGCTCAGAGCTGGACAGGATTGTGTGGGAAACAGGAAGGAGTCGCCCAGGACCTAAGTTGAAGGTACCATATCGCATCGGCATTTGCCTGATGTGACTGAGAAAAACCATGGGAAAAGCTCAGTGACGGTAGTCGGCTGCTGTTATCGAACCCAGGACACATGGGCGGATTTACTGGGGGCATTGTCCCTCCGGTCATTTCAGAATGACTATGAGAACCCACGGAATAGCTTCCACCCTTAAAGTAACTTCCCCCCACGGCCTCTCTCCTAAATCCTGAAATGACTGGTGGTAATGCCCCCTTCCCCCCAGTAAATCCGCCCATCCCAGGACATCCCGAAGCCAACAATCTACCAACTGAGCTACAGCCGCTTTACCCGTAAGCCATAGAGTTAGTTGGTGTAATTCCATCAGTTTGTCCGAAGCGTTTAAAACCAGGGTCGTTGAAATACAGTCGCAGTCCCCCTCCCTTCAGCGGAACTTCCACCACATGCTGATAAAGCATCTTAAGGGCATGACCTACAGTTTTAGGGGAATTCCAAAACCATAACGTTCAAAGTGTTCTCATCAGGGATCAAACGCAGACCCCCTTGACTATAGGATAAAGCGACAAACGTAACTATTCATCCACCAGCGAATAGAGACAAGAATTGCTTTTGTGATCACTTGTTTTTTTCGAATTACTACACGCTAATGAAATTAACCCGCCACTGAGAGGGTTGAAATCAAGGAAGTGTATAAAAGTAGATCAAAATATATTTTTAGAATATTTTCAAAAAGACAAAAAAACTTTCCGCCATGGATGTGATTAAAAGAAGGACATTCTGATGACAATCACCTCTAAGGAAAAAAAAAGAGACAACAGCTTTCAACGAAGTGTAATATTTTCCATTTTTCATCTACGTAATTATTACCGAAGCGTGTAAATAGTTGACTGTGTTACTTAATTAAAACATTTCCTTCAAAGAGAGAGAGAAAAAGAACGCAGAAAAAAAGGAGAGAATTCCGCTATGCAGTTTACACTTTTCCCCCACAAATAACTACTCCACGTGCATTATTATACAAAATAAGTTTGTTAAATTGAAAACATTGTGTAGTGTTTATCAGCTTTACACCAAAACCAGAGAGGAGGAGGATAAATGAAACAATAGGGTATTATCATACAATTATTATACCTATATTATTTACGAGATGGAATCTTTGTTCTAACAGAAAGCTTAAAAATTCTTCTCACGCACAAAATACATGATACTCTATACATTTTCTAACAAAGCTTTTTTTAGACAAGTGAAGGAAAGACTTCATTAAACTTCTCTTGTAATTACACGGAACACTGAGAGGGCACGACACTAGTGACAAAGAGTAACGGTGTAGTTTAACACTTGGGTAATCCTCAGAGAGACACCAAATATAATCGAGAAATTCTGTAGATTTTGTGGATCGTTAATAAAAATATTAACGCTTCCCGGTGACAAGATCCGTGTGTCTCATGGGTAGACAAGAGTGTTATTGTATTATTAATTAGTTACGAAATTCGAATAATCCCCCCTTTTTTTTTCTTTACGACTAATGGCTGAAAGTAGGATCTCACTTAAGAATCACGACCACTGATCAAAACGGTACTGAAGCTACGATCATCGTGTAGACACATGCGCAGAAGTGACAGTAGGCGGAGCTTCTTTCTAATAGGACGTGCTGTCATCTTGTCGGCGTTAGATTCCTCTGTCCAGGGTGCGTTTTCGTTATCTGCATTAGCACCATCTCGCTGCAGTATTATTCCCCATTGGGTTAAGTCAGGTTAGATTTATGTTTTTTTTTTGTACATTAATCACTTTCACCCACTTCGCAATTACTCTCGAGACAACAATGTATCTGTTTTCGCACCACTGATGGCATACGATTGGTTGGTTCAGACGTTTTTGTTACCTGGTCCACAAGTAATAGCTTTATCAACATTTCTTCAGCCACATAACTGTTCAGATGGCCGGCTTGAGTGCAATACAAGCACTTACTGCCCCTGCTCGGGAGAGAGTGTAGGTAGGTGCAGACAATTGACAGTCGTACTGCGTTCTCACTATGGAATTGCACAAACAAATACTGTGATGTCACATCCACTCACACAGTTCTGTACTACCTTACACTTCCAGTGCAGATACTGCAACACCGAGCAGTCCTACCCGAACAAACCCAATAATACTGTATAAAATCTGAGAAACGTGAGTGCCCAATATAAAACTGGTAAGTCATGTACATACAAAACCTTAGCGTTTTAATTATCAGTTTCTGCAGTGTATTTAGTGTAGGAGGTGAGAAGACGTGCGGAAAATAAAACGTTACGTGCATGTTTATGATGTATGAGAGAATCGGGCAGCTTAATGCTTACAAAATGCTAAAAGAAAATCCACTTGTGAGAGAAACCAGAGCTTATGTACAAAATTTAGCGCTTTAACCATTAGGTTTTATAATGTATTTTCTTCTCTAGATAGCACAAGTAGATCTTGAGGCAGTATGATGTATTATAACCACAAAATATAGGACAATTTCAGTCTTTCTATGGTGATTTTAACACGGTACTTCTAGACAATTGTTTGAAATCGCTGGCCTCCAAATACTATATGTATAGTCTGTAATGTGCCCTTGTACTTCACATTTAAAATATCTTACAAGCAAACACACTGATAAGGCAGAAAAGATTTATTTCCTTCCGTCATGAATAGAATGTGAAAGTATGTACGTATTCCAATTTTGTCCACTCGAGCGATATATACAATATATATAGTAATGGATACTGGGTAGAAGGCGCTCCCTGTTGAAGGTTATGTTCTTCATGGCCGCCATCTTGAAGTCCGCATAATCTGGATTGATTTTCGTAAATGGGAAAGGGCTCGTGTAATATGTCATTTTGGGCTAGAATTTCACGAGAAATACGTTTATGAAGTCAGTTTTGCCGTGTATATATGATTATGAGATACAAGCGTCCCCTTCTTTGCGGGTAATAGTATGAAAACACCCCATTTCGTTTTGAAATAACTGAAGAAATGAAACCCAAATGAATACAAATCCATATCGATAGGGAACCATACCCAGGAACAATTTCTATTCATTTGGATTTAATTTTCTTCATTATTTCAAAACAAAATGGGTGTTTTCAGGCTATTGCATCATTACGTCAAACTAGTGCCACACACCCTTATCTCTCACAATAATACATTTACCACAAAACTGACGTCACAAACGTATTTCTCGTAAGATTCTAGCCTAGAATGACATATTACACGACCCCCTTTCCTATGTAAGAAAAATCAATGGAGATTCAATATGGCGGACTTTTTCAAGATGGCGGTCATGAAGAACATAACCTCCAACAGGTAGCGCCGTCCATTTGTTTCACCAATTTAAGAACATACGGATATTTCCACATTTTAAAATCACTTCCTACAGACAGAATTTGACTTATATCATCGACATCTTTCAAAGTAATTGCGCTCAAGTGGACAAAATTTGCATGTGCACATATTTTGATATTCTAAGCATGTTGCAAGAAAAAAAATATACTTTTTTTTTCTACCCCATCAGTATGTTTGATTGTTAGAGAGGAATAATTTCATCTTCATACCACACCAAGAAAGTCCATGATTAAATACTTCGTTCTACGACATTTTCACAACCGAAGAGGGCATTGTACGTTATTCTTTCCGGGAAGTGTGATAAGGATGAAGTGGTTACAGAAAAAAACAATGAAAATATATTATGAGCCTAGAAATGAATACAGATCGTATACCTTGAAATGACTACTCTGCTCACAGAGTATTATATATTTATGTTTGTTTCTTTTACTCGTATTTTTAATGAAAGGTAAGGGGGGACGATGAGACTCCATTTTTGGCTCGATTTCGAACTAGTGATCTGATCTGTTCGTTCACAAGGTGTCAAGCAATCGTGGAATATACCTAGAACAATTACAACTCACATTAAGAGAATGTTTAAAACAATTCAATGTGTTTCAATTGGGCTTAAATTTGTAAACTTTTATTTTTTCATTCTTTTGCCAAATGATGGAGTTTCATCGTCCGCTCCCCACCCCCACGTGACCCTTCAAATATATAAAGAATCTAGTACGCTTCAATGTCTGCACAAACACTCATTGTTCTTGTAGCAGGCAAAATATGAAAATAGGGAAGCAATATTTAGGCCTCACGTCACACACACAGTTCTCATCATTTGTAGTACGGTTCTTCGCATCCGTAAACTGTCCAATCATTAATTACAACCCGATAGTTTTCTTTTTGTGTTTTGTCCTCATTGTTCCTTGCATACTGACTGGAGTTTTCGTTTTTGCAAGTCAAACACAACATTACACATTTTTTCTTTGTCCTGTCTGTTCGGTCCCGATGAGCTAGAGACTTGAAACTTTAAATATAGCTCAGAAATGGATGGCAATGCAATATTAACTTATGACATTTTGAAAAAACCGCCATCTTGGATCCAAAATGGCCGCCAAACCTATTGTTGTATAGAATACACAGCCTAAACGGCAACATCAATAAAAACGAAATTTGGTATAAGGGTACACTATTACTCACAGCTTACGAAAATATTACCAAACGTTTCCAATGTCGCCATCTTGGATAGAAAATGGCGGACACAAAAAAATTCATTTTTCACACCGTTTGAGCTAGAGAAATGAAATATTGTATGAAGGTATATGGCCACTAGTAGGTTAAGACAATATTACAAAATGTTGAAAAAGTCGCCATCTTGGATCTAAAATGGCCTCCAAACCCATTGTTTTATAGAATACACAGCCTAAACCGCTGAGGCTAGCGTAGTGAAATTTGGTATAAAGCTACATTATCACTAGTAGGTTACGAAAATATTACCAATTTTTTTCAAAGACGCCATCTTGGATCCAACATGGCGGACAAAATATTACTTTTCTACACCGTTTGAGATAGAGATACGAAATTTGGCATAAAGGTGTATCATAACAAGTAGTTTAGGAAAATATTACATTTTGAAAAAGTTGCCATCTTGTATTCAAAATGGCCTCCCAAATATCATTTTCCACACCATTCGAGCTAGAGAAATGAAATTTTAAATGAAAACCATTATGAGTAAGTAACGATAATATAATAAAACGTTAAAAAAGTCGCCATCTTTAATCCAAAATGGCTGCCAAAAACATTTTTCAAACCACTGAATCTAGAGAAACGAATATTTGGTAAAAAGGTGTATGACCAAGAGTTGGTTACAAAAAAAATAATAAAAAATTATTTTAAAAAACACGTTTTTTAAACATGACTAAAAGTAAAAAAATAGTAAATTGAATTAATCTTATGAATCGGAAAATAAAAGCGTGGGTGCCCTTACATATTATGATTTTATGATAAGGTAAGCAAGACCACCCACGCTTTTATTATTCGATTCATAACATTAATTCAATTTATAATTTTTTACTTTTTAGTCCATCTTGAAAAAAAACTTTTTTAAAATTATTTTTTTAATTATTTTTTTTACATTATTTTCTTTAGTTCACAATGGTTTGTGGTGTTTTCAAATCTTGCAACGTTAAACTCATTTCCCGAAGCGACGTCATACAATGAGGAAATTTTGCACAGCGCCGCAAGTCCGGTGGCAATACAATATTCTATTGTTACGTTCATACATTTCTATATATCAACATGCACGGCAGTGCATGAGCCAAGTTCTTCACGTCAGAAAACGTCAGCACTGCCA
>JAGDQP010025455.1:0-26894 GCA_022664845.1 Lepisma saccharinum | reverse complement strand
CTCGTTGAACGCGATCAAGGTTCTGGAAAGGACTTTCGAGCAAAATCATATCGACAACATTCCAAATTATTGCATGAATTAGTTAAAATATATTTGTTCTTATTTTCAAGATTCTGAACCACTGTGTGGGTAGTAGATTTGAATTCTCGGAGACTGAAACAAACTTCGTCACATTTTGCTTTTTCTTACTTTTAATTTCGGGTTTTGTGGCGTTTATTACCTTTGTAGTTGTTGAATTTAAAAATTATACAAATATATAAATTTGACCATTTTTCTAAAATAATATATGTAGTAGGAGTTCCGTAACCGACAGCACATTATGTGGAAGCGAAATGTGAAAAGACTAACGACTGTTGTAAATTCAGGTTTTCGAGATTCTACATGCGGAAGATTCAAAATTGTGTTGCTACTTAAAATGCAGAAGACCCACTGGTCTCATCAAAGCGCATTTCGACAATCTCCCTTATACCATAACAAAGTTAGAAGAACGAGAGCAACAGCTGACTTCTGCACTGGAGTTTTTAAGTCAATCAGGAATGAGCCAGTGCCAGGTCCAGTTGGAAAGATGGTGACAGAAAAGACAATAAGTCTCAAAAGGGACACTATCAAAAAGTTGCTCTAAGAGCAGAAAATCTTTTTAATCATTGGAGCACTATATCATACGTAAAAATTAGCCGCCAAATTGAAGAACTAACTTGTTTTTTTTTTAAATCAAAATTTGAATTTTGTTGTTGTTTTTAGCAGAGAAACCGAATTCAACAGCTAAACTTCGGAGATGAATTCTTGAAACCAAAATAAAAAATGAAAAAAAGGTATCTTTGTTATTTGTCGAATTTCACTTCAGTTCAGATACAGGGGTTCAAATTTGGAGCCCAAAGTTTGCTGTCGTTTGGAACACAGAAACGGAATTCGATAGTCAAACTTCACAGATGAATTCCGCACACCACAAGAAAAAAAGTGTATCTTTGTCATTTGTCGAATTTCGCTTCATTTTGAGATACAGGGGTTCCAATTTGGGGCCCAAAATCGATTTTTTCTTTCTTTTTACGTACAATGTTAAATTAATATTTCGCGGTAAATCATAAAGAATGCATTAAAGTAGTGTTTAGCGTTTGATAGTATGGTGCATATAACGAGTTAAAATATGTCATCATCAGTTTTCAGTGTTGCAAACGTAGAATAGGTTTTTTCGAGGTTCTCCCGTTTCTTCCCAATTCATTCCACTAATTCTCACATCATCATCCATTCGGATTGAGCCAAAGTTGCCTCAAATCAGTAATAGATACTCAGCTTTGCATTTTGATTCTTCAGCATATCCATAGAATAGTTGTAAATAGAAAAAAAACATCCGGTTTTTAGGGGAAAAAAAAAACATAGTCCTTCGGTTTTTTTTCAAGGCAGCAAGTTGTAGTACTGCTAACGTCTCCTTGAGCAAGAATTACTTTTGTATAGATAATTAAAAAGAAATAGAACATAAATAAATTAAATAAAACCCTAGATATTGTAAGATTACGAACATTTTTTGGTATATGCCAGATGTTCCGAGTTACCCAGTTCTCAGTGTTGCCAACTCGTAAAAGCATCATTTTTTAATTCTTTCATACCGTGTCTGACCCAGAGTTAGCTTAAACATCATTCGACACAATAGATTTTGGTGTCTCAATCCTCAGGCACCCCAATAGTCAGTGTTGCCAGCCTATTTTAAAATTCAAACTTATAGAAATGCCCGTATTACTACAAATCTACACGTGTGCTTTAATTTACACTAAATTTGACATGCATTTTCATTAGGTACTGGGACAGGCACTCCAGGCGCCGTAGTTTGTCAGTGCTGCCAAACTATTTTTAAAATTATAAATTTCATATTTATTATCGTTGGACGTATCCGCATTCATTTACACAAAATATCACATGTTCATTAGGTTCAGGGACAGTTCATGTGGGCACTTCCGGCGCCGCAGTTGTCAGTGCTGCCAACCAATTTCAGAAAATAAAATGTTTAATTGCTTCTATTATCGTTTAACGTATTAGGACCAAACTTTGTATTTACGTACTGGGACGCGACAGATATGTTCAAGGTACAATAGTTGTCAGTGTTTGCCAAGCAATTTTACAAATTAAATATTTACTACTTCCATACAGTTCGACTTATCCGCACCAAACATTGGGTATACGTATTCTACACAATCGAAACATAATGTGGTTGTTCCCTGTATTCAAGCACCCAGTTCTCATTATTGTCACCTTATTTTCAAAATTCAATTTTTCAAATGGCCATACTGTTACGTACCGATAGCTATTACTATCCTTTCAAAAAAGCGTGGGGGGAGCCGCAGGACGTGGCTACCTTATGATGTAATTTGAAATACTTCTCAGAGCCCTATTGCAACAGACTTATTAGAAGAAACATATATGTAGTTGTTTGTTTACAAGTGTGTTCATTACGGATTTATACAACTCTTTCCAATTTGCATATAACATAAAATATTTTTTGTTACACTATATGTATTTATATATTTTGTGCCCGGGCATGGGGAAGCAAGGCTGCCCAGTTTTTGTACTGAAATACAATGTACTTGTAAACGCAAGCATATATCCCTACCCTTGAATGAAGCAGGTTATTTCCCGGGATTTTGAGCTACAGATAATTGATTTTTGCGGACGGTAATTATGATCAAAAATAGATATCTTCCATTAATAATACCATAAATAGAAATTAACGTATTGTATATACGAGATGAGAGCATATTTCGGTAAGAATTTATAGTTTTTCAGTTTATAGTTAAGATGTTTTCGAAGTTGTATTACTAGGAACTTAAAGTCTTCCTATGATTCAAAATATTCCTTCAGTTCCCTTGAGGTTTATTAATATTTTATTACTAACTATACCAAATAACTTTAGTCCATATGTCCTTAGTTAATTCCTTATGTTTATCAGGGTGAAGATATAGGAATCATAGTAATGTGGCAGTGAATGCATAAACCCATTATATGTCTCTAAGGCTGCAGGAAAACAAAACGATATTAAATTGGGATAAATGTGTGAGGACGTTAACTCCAATCCTGCTGATTACATTGATTATCTGTAGCGTAAAGCATTAAATACTTGCTGTCTGAAAAAAAACATTGTGAGAAAAATACATGAAAAAGAACTATTTTTATTGAAAAAAAAATTAACAAAAAAAAAACAACTTTTTTTTACAACACTACGCATAGCCAAACTTTATGCGTTCCTTAAGAAGCCATTTGAGTCGTCACGGATGCTACATTTTCTCTTTTTTTGAGTTTTCTAAGGAAAAGAAAATTGTCGGTTTTTACAACTAGAAGTAATGTAAAACATAATTATCGTCCTAGAGCCCAGTAGAAACAGCAGTGAACCTAGAACAAACTGCAACAGAATTTCTAACAACGGTTTCTAGATGAAAAAATGAGTGCTGAAAACAATGGAACAAAGTCTACCACTGTAACTCTATTCATAACTCCAACATGGCGGAAATTAACAAACTGGCAGGTTTTCACAGACTATCCATGTATGTCTTTAAGTTTGTTACCTCGTAGAGCAATTTTAACAAATGAGGCGTCGTTGGATTTGCCTTGATCCATGCTGTCCTAGGCTATATGAAATAATAAATCCAGCATGGCAGATTTTCACCTGCAGTATATGTATGTATGTAAGTTTGTTACCTCGTAAAGCCTAAACTACTTGAACCATTTTAACAAATGAGATGTCGTTGGATTTGTCTTGATTCAGAATGTGCCCTAGGTTATATGCAGTCATAAAATAATAAACACAACATAGAAAAAAAATTCACAGGCTATCTATGTATTTATGTAAGTTTGTTAGCTCGTAGAACCTAAACTACTTTAGCAATCTTAACAAATGAAGTGTCGTTGGATTCATCTTGATCCAGACTGTGTCGTAGGTTATATGAAGTCATGAAATAATAACTGCACATGGCGGATTTCAATTTCAGAAGAATTTCTTACATGTTTTCCAGATAAAAAATATGTATTGAAAACTATAAAACAAGGTCTACTACCACTGTAACTCTGTGGCAGCTGTGGAATTAATGCCATATTTTGATTCATTTTATATCTGATTATTTCCTTTCTCTGAACATTCAAGTTAACAATAGCTCACAAATTACCTGGTTAATAATGAAAACATCAACAAGAATAAGATTTTACTTAGATTACTTCGTGCGGGAAACCGAGCACCTGCTGGAGCTCTCTTTATTCGCATGCGCTCCTTTACATAGTTGCCAGATCATGTATCAGGTTAATTCACCTTGAATCTCTGTATTATGTTACAAACGCATTTACGGGTCCGGGGTAATTTTGCTCCCGAATAATAAACATTTATTTCAGTGTACAATTTCTTGAACTCTAAGCACTAATGGGATTGCTTTTTACAGATTTAACTCATGATTTTAACATGTTTCATCACTTCATATATATGCTAGCGATCCCTCATTTGTTAAGATCGCCCAAGTAGTTTAGGCTCTGCGAGGTAAGAAACTTGCATAAATACATACATAGCAGGTAAAAAAATCCTCCCTGTTATTGATTTCCACCATATTGGATTTATTATTTCATAGCTTCATATGACTATATGAAGCTATGAAATAATAAATGGGCACAGGCTAGATCAAGATGAATCCAACGACACCTCATTTGTTAAAATTGCTCAAGTAGTTTAGATTCTACGAGGTAACAAACTTATAGACGTACATACGCGTAGATAGCCTGTGAAAATCTGCCATTTTGTTAATTTCCGGTCCGCCATATTGGATTTATGAATAAAGTTACAGTGGTAGATTTTGTTCCATCGTTTTCTGCACATATTTTCACCTATAAACCGTTGTCAGAAATCCTGTTGCATTTCAAATAAATGTTAGCCGACTTTACTACTACAGAGAAAATTGCATTGACCTAAACTATTGAGGGAATTGATCAAAATGTGACGTCACGGTTGTTACAAAATTTGTGAAGTCACTTCACACGTTATCAAATTGAAGTGACGAACTCTGGTCTCTGCCTTACCAGAAAAGCATTATGATACACTTGTAGTTTGCGTCAAAGTCTAATGCCAATCAATTACTTAATTACAGCACTGTCTGTGATTTTTTCATACATCGAGATTTTTAGTCACTGATGTTACAGTCCAATTGTTATGGACTTTACAACTGACTTTTGCCCGTCTACTTTTTTTTAAAAAAATTAAAAACAGGAAGTCAGTCTTACTAAAGTGTCAACATGGCCTACTTTCTGCGCAGAAACTAAAAACTTATTTCTGTATTTATTTTTATTTTATGTTTTTCACAGACGTTAAATTTTTTCCCCATTTTGCCTGGAATAGCTGGAAGCATAAAGTTTCTGAGCAATTTATAAAGAAATTAAGTACCGGTAGTTTGATACAAATACATTTTGCGTAATAAGTAGGTAATGTTACAAAACAATTTTTGTTTTGTAAACAAATTATGGATTTTGTTTTCTGTGTGCTCGTTTTCATATGAAGTATCAAAATAAACAATATTTGTAATACAAACTGTAAACTTATGTGATTTGTGCTCCTACATTCTCTTCAAAAAATTTGCGTGGAGTATAAAATGAGCCAATCAAATAGTTCATTAATTTTTTTGGTCCTGGTTTGGGTTTACATCACTTAGATCCTTTCATCACATAAGGACTAAAAGGTGAATTTCTAGCTTAGATATAATTCGAACCACAGAATGATTAATAATACTGCACTTTATTTCTGTAAAAAAATAATTTTGGCTTAAATCATGGATTTTTTAAAATCATTTGATTTACATCATGATTTAAATCAACTAGCCTTGCCACTATTAGGTTACGTTGTAGAGAAATTCAGATCTATAGATTTGTTGTTATCTCATAAGTGTCTAAAGTAAGAACTAGCTTAGCAATACTTCGTACTTCTACCAATTCACAAATGATTATTGAACTATAATCTTTCCAGATATATTTTCTTTGAAATATTACAATGTGCTTCTGTTCAATTTTTTTATATATATATATATATATGAATTTCATCAGAAACCTTTTTAAAGCATGAGACATTATTTATAATCCTCGTACGCAACCTATAATCTAGCAGTGACTTGATATATTCTATCCAACAATTACCAGAATCCTAACTTTCAAACTTCCATACTAAAATCTCGATAATTGTGCCATTCTCAACTTCCCGTGTTTCACAGTATCAAGTTATTTCAGCCTAGGTATAATTATATTTAATTCAAAAGACTGCCTTTTACCTTTCTTCAAATATACTTGCATGTTTAGTGATGAAACCACATGGATATTTTTTGCCTCTGTCTCTTTAATGTTCACATATAACGTCTGGTGCTTCAGTTGGACGCTACGGTTCAATTTTGTTGCGAAATTATCTATTATACAGTCTAAACACACTATTCCTTTTCTATTGATAGTAACGAAAATCTTCCTTGCACCATGGTATTTGTAAAATAAGTTTTAACTTGCTTCCAACAACTAAAACTTCTCTCGTATGACGCTGAAATCACTGGAATCGTTATAGCTACAGTATTTACAAACCTTTGCTCAAGAAGGAAACGTGTCTTCCAGCAAAACATTAATTAAATCTACAATTGATTTAGGTATGTTTGGTCCTTTTTTTATTTATTTTTTTATTTAGTGATGTGATTTTTGGAAACCATAATATCCACTTTAGGCACTTCTAATTGAAAGTACAGTAGAAGCTCGATTGAACGCGGTTGTCGGGGCAGATGCTTTACCTCGCGTTATAGCTTAACCTATAGGGTAAGGCAGGGATCGAAATATCCTGGGCGACTGGCGAGTCTGGGGACCAGCTTTTTATTATTATTATTACGTTAGTGTTCCTAACTTTGTACCTGCCAGTAGTTCAGAATTTTATGTGGTTGGATGGATTAAAATAAGTTGGTTATAAAATTCAAAGCTTCCAGTTTACCTTGAACCTCAAATATCTCCGTTCAGTTATGAGTGTTATCCGTTTACATCCCTGGTATACCCAGACATCAACCGGCAAGTTATAGAACAACCGCGTGCTTTGTAGAAGTTCACTTATATTGCCTTCAGTTGCTGTGATCTTCGAGAGAGATTATGTACACAGTAACGTAAGCTTGTACTTTTTTATGCCAGTAACTATAATTTAAGGGGAAAATTTGTAGGCCTATGCTATGCATCAAATTGTATTTGTATTATTGTGACGCCTAGGTCAGAGGAAAAAAATTCGAGCCCTGGGATAAGGTCATCATAACTTTCCCCAGTATACATAAAAGCTTGGCCAGTATACAGTTCATGTCCTGTTATTTGTGAATGGATAGGCATGCAATTTCTAAAACTCCATCGAGTAATCCCTTGAAGTTCCATTAACACAGTCGATACCAGTTAAAGACTGTAATGCAGAATCCTATGTAGCTTGTTACTGGGCAACTCCACGCATCATCGCAAAGAACGGACTTTTTAACCCGACATCACAGATTTACATGAAAATTCGTAGAATGGTAGACGACATGTGTGCATATGTAAAATATTAGCCCTCAGTGATACACGAAATTATTACAGCAGGATTGCCAACATGAGAAAAAACTTAAAAAATTATACTTACACGGTCAACAACAAAAAATCATAACTTGACTTCTAATTGTGGAAGGACATCCATCTTGGGTTTGTTTCTAAGCTAAAGAAACAGTTTTGGTAGAAAGAATACTATTACAGAAAAATCCTGCATTTATCATTTTAAGGTCCCATGATGTAAATCTTGACCTTGCATATCTCAATAAATGTATATTCAATTATTTTAAGAATAAAGTAAATTTGTAATTAAATGCAATCTTCTTTGGTGCAAGTTTCATTTTAGGATGAGTTTAAGAAGGAGTAAAAAGAAAAAAACAATCGGTAAGGCACTTAAACTCTTCTTGCACTCAACATACTTTACCTATTGTGTGGTAAACCAGTAGTACAAATTGCTACAGTTTCTGTGGACATTTACTTCTGTGAGTAGCAGGGTTGCCATCCATCCTGATTTTGTCGGGACCGCCATGACTTTTGACCTGATGCAATGTTCGTCGGGACGCACATTGTTCCAATTTTGACCTTTCAGAGTTGAAGCATTGAGAATATTTTATTATTTGATATGTTTAATAGTATAGGCATAATGCTATACTTAGTATTTCTGTGAGCCATACAAATTTGATTTTGTTTTCTAAATAAAAAGCAATTCTTTGCAGCTAGGCTAGGCATGATCTTTAGTTTGTAACACTTGAATTATTGTAAACATTTAATTTTTTATTGCTATTTGCCTAAGCCTCTCTGTCAATTGTTTGTTACTTTGAAAAATTACTATTGTTTTCATTGTTATTTATAAGTCTATATGAATAAGAAAGACCTTTCGGGTAAATCAGTTATTAAAAGTCACAGTTTGAATTTAAAATTAATTTTACCTTTTCTTAAGAAGTGTAGGTAAAATGCAAATATCTATGCTTTAAATAATAAAATTAGGTCACTACTAGAACCACCTTTTTATTGACTGTGTGCAGGTGAATATTTTAAAAACGCGAGTAAAAAAGTATTGGTTAATTAACTTTTTACTTCAGAAAAGGTTTAAGATCGTCTTAAATAAATATAAAGCTTACAAATGGTTAAAAAAAAAAATAGTGGAAGTCCCTCCTCCTACAAAAGTCTCGTTGCTAGACAGTCTGACCATTGTGAGATCTGGCGAGAATCTGTTTCATAATTTCAAGCCAATTTTCCACATTTAAAGTGCTTCTATGAATATCTAGAAAACTTCCATCAACTGTTAGAGGAAAAACAAGCGATTACGTGACGAATTCTCAATATATTCTCAAGTGAATTAGTCTTATTTTAATTCTTTGAAGAAAGGAACATTTCAAAGGGGTAATAGAGTAAGCATTTCACTTGAGTCTTTACTATCACAACGCTATTTTGAACACAATAATAGACATTTCTACTTTCTTTTGTAGTCTTTTTGACGCTGGAAATACGAGCATAACTAGCCTTGTAACCTAATTTATAAGGATTATCTGCTTGTCTGGAATAGCATTATTTTCTTAAACTAACGTTCATGAGCGATACGGGCAGTTTTACAATCGACCGCTAAACATTGCAAATTATGACTTGGCCTCAATTTAGCGCTGGCTAGAAGCTTAGCGGTCGATTGTAAAACTGAAGGTAAGACCTACAAATCTGAGGCATGACGTCTTTTGACGAGCATTCCTCCGTGGGCAGTGAACGGAAAGGTAACAGCCAGGGCCCACTCAATACCAGCATTCACGTGTTGAACAGGATAAACTTGAAAATAGTCGATATTACCGGTAACAGGACTCTAGCCTGCGTGCCTCTTCGATGCCATGCAATCTGTAGTAGTTTGTTGATCAGAACGTAATCAAACATTTTCGCTTTGAATTAAAGAAAATTACTCTTTGGTGAAGGAAAATTCTCTGCTAGTATTATCATTTATCCTGCACTTAGATTTCAGCATAATGCGACTGGAAAACGGATCAGTTGATATAGCACTGCGATTCCACGAACTTGAGCAACTAGTGTAGTATGAGAGCTTACCGAAGTCGGAAGTACCGCCCCCTCCCCCAAACCTAGCTAGTGCCTAACCCTGCTACAAAATCTGTCCTATTTTTGATCCCAGTATGCCCTTCGAACATCCTGTCACTCACAAGACGTACTCTTTCCGATACTCTGGCAGTTGCATATCTTCCAACCTCATTTATCTCCTACTCTGTAACCTATGTTCCGCCTTCTACGTTGGCGAAACCCAAACACCTCTAACAATTCACATCAACAACCATCGCTACTCCTCCAAATCACAACTTCCGCACCTCCCCATACCGGAGCACACTTTTTATCACGGCTGCACCTTTGACGAAACCTTTCGATTCAGCATCCTGAAAATTCTGAACCCTGACTCACCTGCTACAATTAGAAAGAGATGAAAGCAGACGTACATCTCTATCCATTCCGGCAACCACGAACTCGGCCTCAACTGCATGTAACTCCCAGCAGCGCAGTTTCTTCAAGTCTTCTTCCATTCTCTTCGTCGTTCCGTCTCTAGTTGCATCTTTATTCTGTTTAACAATATTGTTTCTTTATTCTCCCTTTCTCCTTCATCTTTATCATTAATATTTTACCTCATGACAACCCATAGAATCATTTGCTACTATTTCTTGACATGGTTTAGCGGTGTAGAGTTGTCAGCTTTACGACCACGCAGTAAAGACAAACATTAGAGATGTCGTTTTCCGTCCATCTCTGAGACTTTCCGATTATATTCTTCAGCTTTAGAGTGATAATGGTGATGCTGCTTCCTCCACCATGATATTTTTGTTCGGGGTTCTCTTTGTAGATCCCATCCCTCTACTAACTACAAGGCAGCAGTATTTGTTTTGGTCGCCCCAGAATATTTCCAGTACCCACATATCTGGTCGGCATTCCCGTATCCGCCACCTGGGGAGGCGCCTGGTAGGAGACCAGTAACTTCAACCCGGCTAACGTAAGCAATAAGGTTGCTATTTCTAACATAAACTTAACTTTACCTACCTGAAGTCAGTGATCTAGAAGCAAAGAAGCGATTCTTAATCACTCCAAACCAACTAGTCAATTTGGTACGTTCAAATCACTGTTCGTGGGTCGTTCATTTGTTGTCCTATAAATACACGGTCTTCATTTAAAGATGGCACAAGAAGAAGTAGGTTTATCTATATATATATACGAAAAATTAGCAATATCTTCTGTAACTGTTTGCTTACCATCACTTATAGTATTCAGCCGTAGCTGTAGCTTTTCATACTTTATAATATTTTCTAATACTTCGTATACTATTGTGTTTCTTGCAATTTTGATTCTTTTGTTCTTCATCATGATTTATTTCTTCATCATTTTAGGTGTATGTTTATTTATCCTTTGGTACACCTTACCGTACTGTTCTCCATCCTTCTTTACACGAAATGCTTGATATTCTATTAACTTAAAGCAACAGGACAGTCTCATATGACGAACGTGGGAAACACAGAAAGATCCTAACACTATACCACAGTACTCGTTACATTATCCTCTTGGTAAGAGCATACAACAGTTTCAGTCATACTTCACAGTTTATATTTTATTACTTAGGACTACACAAGATACTGATTACCACACAGATCAACTGGAATTTCACTTCTTATATACAGAAATTAGTATCACGTAATATTTGTTTATAATGCACGATAACTAATAAAATTATACTAATAGTATCGTAAATAAACATATATTCAATTTAAACAACTATTGATATATTAAGAAATAATTTTTACTTTTTTATTAGCTAATTTTTCTTAAGTTAAAATCCAGATTAATCAAAGATAGCAATTAAACTAATTATGGACCTAATATATCTTTTTTCGACAATAGTTGACCAACTCTTCAAGGATTTAGTATTACCCGATAGTGGTGCGGTGATGTCTCAATGCCAAAAACGATTGGAAAATATCAGAATTAATTACTATGTGAAAACATCGACACTATGACGCAACAACAATAAAATTATTTCGCACCTTAGAATCACTTTTATTCTAGTTCAAAAGGACTTCTCTTCAATCATATTACATTGTTTAGGAGCAAAGGAATGACTGATTAAGTTTCAGTCCAAAAAAACAACTGGAACCTTTTAAAAGTCACTCCTCTCTGTCTTTCAACGATGAATCAGTACTGTCACCTTGGGCGCCCACCAACTTTCCTTTTTCCAGAAATTCGCACCATCAGGACCTTAGGTTTGTAGTGCGCTACAACCGACTTGTTTCTATGTCCCCGTGTACGCCACATGCGACTTGAGACATCTCCGTCGTAGCTTACTGCCGTTTCAGTTAAGAGCACTTAGCTATATTGTAAACACAACTAATTCATTCGTGACGAGCGTAAGCCATAGTGCTGTTCATAAAATTCATTTTATCTTATCTTAACCACTAATTCATAACCGAAGTAAAATCAACAATGGTCAACTAAATAAAAAAATTAAAAGAACGTATAATTTAAATCACAATCGGGGCAGTTTAAACAACAATCGATAAAGTAGAAAATATTTAAAATTTCCTTCTCAGCTAAGTTTTCTTTTAAAAGTAAAAATCTCGATTAATCATAAACAGCAGTTAAACCCGTTGACAATGACGCTAGTCGGACAAATAGTTTTGGATGGCGTAACGGTTGAAATTAAAGAATCATAGAGATTTATGGTAGAGGGCATTGATGCATTTCAACCCTGGCGAACCCTGACGGCGCCAGGGTACTTTTTGAAAATTTGTATATCTACATGGCACTTTTTCTGTAGCAGTTCGTCGCTGGTAGAGGGTATTATTTCTATGAAGAAAATTTATGCAGATATAGTTGTGGGGAAACCTTAAGTATCAGGTAGAAAGGAAGTAACCTGATAAATTGTTTCTCCAACCGATGGATCTAGCTTTAGTCCTCGGGCACAGAGAAACAAAGAAGACTGAATGACCAAAGTGAAGTTGCTTTCCTGCTTATATAACTATAGGGTAAGAAATATACAACACAGTCGACGTTACCTTTTCAGTTTATATATTTATATACAGCCGGTTTGAAAGTGAAATAAAACAAATGGCACCGGTGGCCGTAGCTCAGTTGGCTTCTCATTCGGAAGATCCTGAGTTCGACACCAGCGACCGACCATCCTGAACCGAAGTGATTATAATGGAGTAGTTCCAGGCTTTTCCTCAGTCATACCAGGCAAATGCCGGGACGGTACCTTCAACACATGCCCTGGCCGAGTCCTTTCCCTGCCGAACCCTATCCCGGCCTGAGTCATAGATGCCTAAAGGCCATAAATCAGTTCAAAATAAATGGTCAGGAGATATTAGTCTTTGATTTCCTATTCGTTGGAGAAGGAAGGTGAGGTATGCCCCTGGACTCAGTTCCAGGCTCCGAGCGGCCGTAGCTCAGTTGGTAGAGTGCCAACCATATGGAGTATTGACTAATTCCAAAATGAATCAATAAGGCCGTTGATATTTGCATAACTTGCACATAAAATTTCAAAGCAATGGTGTATATTATTCAAACCATTGCTTTTATTGCACATAATGTGGTGATGGTGGACCTTCTGCCTTGAGACATGTCTCTTATCTGAAGGTTGGTTTGGGGCAAGGTGAACTAATATTGGTTTGTCGTTGCTTCCATCGGATGATGATGATGTCCTAAGGACAGGACCTACAGTTTAAAGTAGACTGCGAACCACATGAATCGCCACTGGGAATAAAATCCAGGGCTTCTTGATTACAAGCCAGCGAGTGTTACTACTCACCCACCAATGACATATTGCATATAATTAAAGAACTGTCTCAAGTTCACCGCCTTTGTAACAAACGTTCGCCATTGGATTCTATCCTGGGCAAGATCAAGCCAGTTTTCATCACGAACACACATCTCGAAGATCCCTTCTAATATTGTTCTCCAACGATGTCTCGGTCTTTCCCAGCGGCCCCTTTTCTCCCACGATGGAATTTAATATTGGCTTTTTCTTCAATCCGAGCTGCATCGCCTGCTCATTTTATCGTTCGCGATTTCATTACTCTTACAATATCGGGTGAATCATATAGGCTGTGGAGTTTTTTATGGTGTAGTCTCCTCAATTCTCTAGTCATCTCGTCCCATTTCGGAATTTTTCTCGAAAACATTGCATGTAATAGAGTAAAATATCAGTAATATGAGTTTTTTTTTAAATCTTTTTATTTACAAAAGTAAAATGCTTTCTACAACATTAGATTCGTCTTGAGAAACTGCTGTGGCGAATTTGATGAAAATTACGAGCATATTTCGAAGGTTAAATAGTTTGATATTCGTAAAGTTGGTTGCTTTGAAGCAGAGCTTCTATTCATGTTTCAATTTCAGCAGCTTTCGATTTATTAGATATTTTCGACGCTTCACCTAGAATTGGTGCTGTGAGTAGGGTTTCAACTTCGCCTGTACACAGGGTTGAAAACATCACGATTGTTTTTAAAAAATCATTTTTGTTGATGTTTTTTTATTTAAATAAAAAAAATGATTTAAATAAAATTGCGGCACTGATAAAGATACAAAGTTAGTTTTTTCTCTTTCAAATACCTTAACCAGTAAGAACTAAAGTAAAATTCACAAATATGTGGTGTTCGCTACGGAAGATAGCCGTGGAAAATAGGCAATTATAAGAACTTGTTTCAATAATTTTAAAAAGGAAGGAAGATATGGCGTTACTTATGGTATATTTTACAAAGGGAAGTTAACATGTAGGTAACTTTTACGCTACTTTCGCCGATGTGCGATGAATGAAATAGTTTTAGAGGGGTATACACCATGATTAAGTTCGAAAAAGAAATAATTTTCCAATGTTTCTACATATCAGCTTTCCTTCTGAAATGACGTCTATGTCTTCCTTTCTTCCTAAGGCCACTTTACACGATGCAATTTGTCGTACGATGAATCTTAGCGAAATCAGTGTGCCAGAGTAAAAAGAAAAAAGTTATGGATTTATACCATAGCATCTTGCCCTATTGTAGCATTCTTACTTTCACACTCTGGCACTACTGCTAATCGTAAGATTCATTGTAGCATAAATACTGTCGTCTGAAGCGGCCTTAAGCAATTGCAGATGTTATAATCGCCATTGGCTCTTTTCTTCAGTCTGCATCTTCCTAACGAAATATTCTAGGATTTAAGTTCATTAAGATAAATTTTAGTTCATTTCATGCAATTATCAGCCCTCAGAATTGTACTATCAATTTGGGAACACCCCATGAAAATACTCCACAAAGTAAAAGAGTTAGTTTGGAGTTTGTCCAGTGGTAGAGTCCTCACCTCTGGCCTGTGGAGTACTCGACTCGATCCCGGCTCGTGCCATGTTGGCTTTGTGGCGAACAAAAGTCATGTGCGTGTGTCAGGGTTCTCTCGTTTCCTCCCACTTTCTTCATTCCACCTATTCTCTCACCATCATCCATTCGGTCTGAACGAAAGTTGCCTAAAGGACAGATAAAATTCAATTGAATGAAAGCTGTTTAATGCAGTTAAATCAGTAGTAGCTTTGCATTTTCATCCTTCAGTATACACATAGAAAAAACTTTATAATTCCATAAGTACAAACTGCTTTCGAGCAATTTGTGAAGAATACAAATAATTTGATACAACTGCGAAAAAGTTGATGTGGAGATGAGCCGGTCACATAGCTAGACGAACAGATTGAAGATGGACGACAAATGTACTACACTGGATTCCTAGATAAAAGAAACGACCGAGACGACGTCCAAATGCAAGATGGGTAGACGAAAATTCTATTAAGGAGCTATACGGATGAGGATGGCAGCAGACCGACATATGTGGAAAGAAAAGGGGGAGTGAGGGAGCCTTCATCTAGCAGTGGATAGAAAATGGGTGAATATGATGATGATGATCATGATAACACAAAGTTGTTAATGTTACGAAACAACAATTTTTGTTTTGTAAACAAAAACTGGATTTTCTGTGTGTTCGTTTTCATATGTAATACAAAAATAAACAGATCTATACAGGCACGTATCCAGAATTTCGTTTTGGTAGGGTCTAAGGGCTTCCGGGATATCCACGGTGTGTCTGGGCATGAGATGTATATTAAATATGTATAATTACCCCTGAAGTTATACTATTTCTCCATAATAAACTGAGTTTTGGAGTAGTCCCCCCCGACCCCCCTTCCTAATTACCTCCCTGCATCTGTAATACAAACTGTAAACTTTTAATGTGAATTGGATTCCTATGTTCTCTTTTAAAATTTCGCCAATAAAATGAACCAGTCGAATAGTTCTTAATTCTAGGTCAATCACTTAGGTTTTAGTTTACATCATAAGAGCCTATCATCACATAAGGACTAAAGCTGACATATGATTCAAACCACAGAATGATTAAAAAATACTGCTGTTTATTTCTACTTTCTTTAAATAAAATATTTTTAATTTAAATCGCGATTTAAATCACTTTGATATAAATCAATCAACCCTGCCTGTTCACCTCAGTACTAATCCATAGTTGTTGACCTAGCCCATATGGCACTGGGATTTGGGAGCTTACAGTTTCTAAATTTACATAGCTATATTATAATATTGTCTTGTTATGATCACAGTGTTCGTTTATGAATGCCTGACGTGGAAAACAAATTGACAAAATGGTATTGAATTGTTGGCATCAGTGTGGTTTAAACCTTTTAGCTGTCACTACACAGGTTAATAAATACTGATTATTGGTAGTAGCGTATATAATACAAACATGACAGTATGTAATATTGAATTCGTACAGTCTAAAACATTCAAAGAATAAGCTTCTCGGGTGTCTGTGTGTGTATGTACCCGGCTAATTTCTCGAAAACTATACCCTTCAACATCACATATGTGGTATCATATAAAAACATATAATGTAAGGGTTTTGCGTAAATTTGTACGGTCTCGATGTGTTCAACCATTGAAGTTCCAGGAGAGGTAGGCGAAAAAAGAGTAGCTTTTCCGGGTGTTTCTGTAGCTGTTTTCTTGAAAACAATGCCCTTGTTCCACATATATGTGGTGTCATGAAAGCTTATGATGTGAGGACTTCACATAAATATGTATGATCTCGTTCAGGTCAACCATTGAGGCTCCAGAAGCAAAAAAGAAGGGTAACGCTAAGTACAATAACCTTTCTGGGTATCTGTGACTATTTTGTCGAAAATCACGCCCTCCACACTCCATATCTGGGTATCGTATGAAAGTTTATTATGTAAAGATTTCACATAAATTTCTACGGTCTCGATCAGTTGAACAGTTGAGGCTCAAAGAACAAAGCAAGAGGGTGAAGATGTGGCCTTGTTAATCTCAATTAACACCAGCAATAAGTTAAAACGATGCATTTAAGTTTTTGACTTCCTTCATATTTTGCATTGCTTGATCAGTGGTAATACTGGTAATGAATGTCAAGTAGCTAATAATAACAACAACTTCGGCCTGAGATGCCTAACGGCCAGAAAACATTAAAAATCCTTCTTCTTCTATTTAGCATAAACCTTAATGACTTCCTTGTGCTTTAGTATTTCTTTGTAAGTGTTTTGTTTTGAGCAGTTGTTTTATTATTATTATTTATTATGTTTCAGGTAACGAAACGCAATGGGAAGCATTACGTAAATGATTCATTCGTATAGGAAATGTGTTTTGAGAAAACATATTTGTGCTGACCAGGCTTACTGGTAGCACAAAAATAGAGATCTGCGATAGTGATGAAATGGACTCACCGACACACGGGAAGGTTCCCAAATGGCTCGAGGCTATGTCTGAGTGAGTATGCGCATTTAAAATTACTTTCATTTGCTGAGATCATAATTTGTTGTGAGTGTAGTTTTTTTTTCTTTCCTTATAGGTCATACCAAGAATATGTTAAATGTTTGTTGTGTTTTTCTGATTATTGTTTATAAAAGTGTACTTAAATAGAAAATTATATTATTGAGTACGAAGAGAGGAGAGAAAGATATGTTCAGACAACCTGACAAACATCAGTATGATAATTCTTGTGCGAACCAAAATTATAAATTTAATTCTCTTGCTTCATACATTAGGGATTGATTCTTATGGACACTTCAGTCTATCTATTTTTGGAAGTCCTAGGAAGCGTATACTGGATATCCAACCTAAATTAAACGAAAACGATTAGATCGTGCCAAGAATTTGAAATAAACTTGGTTCGAAGTTCACTTCGCTTCTCGCTTTGTAGAATCGCAACCATTATTCGTTACGAATATTTTTCATTCCATCGTGACCAGAGATGCAAGAGCTCGTAAAAACCCCGCCTTTTTGAAAAAAAGAAAAATCAATTTTTTATAGTTTCCTTTATAGCATTCTAGTAGCCTTACATCCTGTCACTGATAACCCACATCGCATCTCGCACTACCACCCATACTTGCACACGATTTTAACGCTATGTGAAGCAAATAACATTCGGTTCCCAGTGGTGCTGAAGGATATGTCTATATTTTAGAGGAAGTACAGCGAGATATTTCCAAATTCGCCTCTTACAATCAATGTATATGGCCTTGATAGAGAGAGGGGTGAATTCTTCCCATTACATTGCTCCAAGAGGCAAATTGCAGGAAAGAATACTCATAATAACCTACTCATCCACCCGTTATTGCCTGATAAGGAGCCTTTCGTAACTACTTAGCTCTGGAATATCACATTATGATGGCGCTTTGCACTTCTGTCGCAGATGCTTAGCCCATTATAACACCAAGCTGAAATTGGAAAACCATGGGGTGATGTGTAGAGAACATGCACCGGTAAAAATCACAATGCCACAGCCGTTGAAGTGTTAAAATTCAAACATCTCAAGGCGCTGCTCCAATCGTATGTGGTCATTGTGGCTGATTTTAAAAGCATTTTACAACCTATGACCACATGCTTGCAAAACCGAATGGCGTCTTATTTCGCCTGTATTCAAAACCACATCCTCTGGTTTTGGCTGTATGGTTTGTTGGGCGAAAGAAACACGAGCAACACCTTACATGTATCGTGAGGAAAACGCACTTTTTGGTACGCAAGGAGGAAGAGTTGGAGACAATTGTCAATAAATTAGGGCACTATAGGCCGATTCAACCGCTATCCCATCATCAAAACCAAACACACTGACATTAGACAGAGTGCCCCGTTGGTGGAAGGGGAGGTCAGAATATGCAGATCGAAATTACAAGGTGAGTCATCGTAATCACTTGACAGGTGAGTACATCAGTCCCCTATGCAACAACTGCAACTTGCAGATTCGGCGACAGAGCAGCTTCGTGAGCGTGTTCTGCGACAACTTAGGGGCGGGGGGGGGGGGGGGAGATACGACGCTCACCTATTCATCAAAGAGTTTGGGTGTGTGCCAGGCAAAATATCGATCCTTCCACAGCCGGAGGAGAAGTACATCTCATTCTCCAAGTAATTCAGCTTCAAGGGACGCAAGATTGAACTGAGGTTTCTGGAGATTTGTGCAGATTCCTCCCGTATAAGCTGGAGACACTGGTCTCGAAATTACAACGGGACGAGCTGGTATACACCTGTAACTATTTCGGCGATGACAGTGCGAAATTATCGCTGGTCACGCGAAAGGCCGTGTACTGCTACAATTATATCACCGACTCTGAAAAATTCAAGCAGCCTCAACATACTCCCAAGGAGGCGTTCGATGATCTCTTGAACGCAAACGCGTGTAGCAGTGAATCATATTGTTATGCAGAGATGCTTTGGGCAAAGTTCTACTGTCGCACCTTGGATGAGTTTCACGGCCACTACCTCCGATGCGATGTGCTGCGTAACTTTAGGAAAACCTGCATGGGCATATATGGCATTGACTCTGTAATCTTCTACACTACACCGGGTTTGTCATGGCAGAGAATACTCCTAAAAAACGTAAATCCACCTTGAGCTGTTTTCAGACCCAGACATGTATCTCTTCATGGAGATGGTATACGTGGAGGGGTATGTGATGTGACTTTACGGCACGCAAAGGCGAATAACCAATTTCTGTCGGGTTTTGACCCTGAGCAGGAGTTGTCGTACCTTATGTACTTCGACATGAACATTTTATACGGGTTGGCTATGAGTGAATTTTTCTCACATAGTGAGTTTTGGTGAGAGCCATCAATCACCCTTGTCATAGAACGATCCCGCCAAACTTGCAGGCTAGCCAGCTGACCTTGACGTGGGTTCCTCATTGAGGTTGATTTGGATTATCCGGAAACTCTGCGTGATCAGCACAAGGACTTTCCAGTCGCACCGTCCTATTAATGAAATTCCTCCAGGTGGCAACCACAAAAAGCGTCTGTCAACTGTAAAGTTCAAGACGAATTACGTTGTGCACTACTGAATGCTCAAGTCTGAACGTGGCATGAAGAAGAGCGTGGTGGATAAAGACATCACATTTGAGGACTATAAGCCAATACATCCTGTAGACGAGAGCAAGTGCAATTTACGTCTGAGAGGCATGAAATGAGCACAGTGAAAATCAATAAGAAGGCGCTGGATCGTAACGACGATAAGCGGTACACATTGCCGTGTGAAATACACACCTTACCATGGGGCATGCACAGATCCGCAACAGAATCACATGCCAGGAATGCTGAATCTGAATACCCACAAGCACTTTCATCATGCCGACCAACCCTCGCTACCGTATGAGTGCGGCGTCTATGTATAGGAAGGATATGTCGTCCGGACCTTCTCCGCCAGGTATATCAACTGGAGACGCCATCATAAATTACCCCTCCGAGGATACCGACGAAATAGACAGCCAGCTCTCAATCCTTGATCGGAAGGCCAAATTATTGAAGGTTGAACTGAATACACACAACAATTCCTTGTCATCAAGTATTGAGAGTGAAGTCTCCTCAGCTCGTGGGGGCACGGTGGCTCAGTTGGTAGAGCGCGCACCTCTGGTGCTAGAGGTCGTCGGATCGATCCCTGCTCATACCATGTTGGCTTTGTGGTGGACAAACACCGTGTGCGTGGGTTTTCTCGGGGTGCTCCCGTTTCCTCCCACTTTCTTCATTCCACCAATTTATCCCATCAACATCCATATGGCCTGAGCTATAGTTGCCTAAAGGCCTTAAAATAAATTCAAATTCTCCTCAGCTCGTACCACACTCTTAGAGCAGTTGCAGACACTAGAGAATGAACTCAAGTCTGTCAGTGCCTTGTATGGAAATTGCGTGTCACAGAATGACTTAACGCTGGTACAAGCCAATATCACCGCGATTCGGAAAAAGCTTCAAAAACTTAAAGATCAGTTCATCTCCAACGATGATGTCAGAGGCTTGATTAACAGCTTAAATGAGAAGCTGAAAGGGCTTCAGTGTGCATTTGGTAACTTACCGACCGCTGTGGGTGTTGGAAAATGCAATTTAAAACCACCCAACACAGCAGGACTTGGTACAGATCAAAGATGTGATCACCAAGATACAGGGTGAATTGGGAAGCTTTCGCGATGAAACCACAAGCTCCGTGATGAGATCAAGAACTTCCCAGTGTACGCCGACGTCAGAGAAATCAGCAAAAATTGGAAGAGTATGACACACTCCTGGGCAATGTGTCAGAAATAGCTAATATCCAGATTGACCTTCAAACCTTGCAAGCTGTTGTAAACACCTTGCCATCTGAAGTCAATAGCTTGCAGGAAGCTCTCGCAGACATTAACGAAAAGCTCCAGCGTCCTTCCCACTGACTAATCACTCTCAAACATGTCAGGGTTCCCGCTCACCTGGAAAACCTGGAATAGTCAGGGAATCCAGCTTAGCACTAAAAAGTCTTGGAAAAGTCAGGGAATTTGATAGCTTATTGTTTGAAGTTCATTTAGTTACAGCAGGCATTTAATATTAGATCGTTTTTGAAATTACTTGGAGGCTAATGTGCCAACCATGAAGCAATTTAAGAAAAGAATACAGTGAAATATTTTGATGTATCTTTATTTTCATGCAACTATGATCTTTATTTTCCCATGGAATTATGATATACGTACAAAATGGGGTAGCTGGAAATTTCTGAGTAGTGACCTGGAAAACCTGGAAAAGTCAGGGAATTTGATCTTGGCAAATGAGTGGGAACCTTGCATGTGCAAACTTACTTTGACCCATTTCAAGAGAATGAATCCCAGCAATCCGATGTAGAGGCTTTTCGCGAATCTCTGACTAATCTTACATCACAAACTGAAACCAGTGTTTGCCAGATCCAGGTAACACTTACCTCTTTTCAAGAAACCGTCAATACACTGCCCACCTCGAAGAAAGTTGGGAATATTAAGCAAGCCATTTCGAAAATACAAGCTACCCTAGAATCTACTCCAGAACCTGAGGTACAGACTGAAAAGCAATTCGAAAACCTTCAGGCTAGCATTCTGTTGTTTGCCACTCATGAGGATATCACTGGTATTCGAGACGTTCTAGCCTCCGTTAAGGAAGAGCTTAAGTAAGCTATAGAGATCCACACAAAATTCAGTTCTGTTCATGATGTCAGTGAAATTGTTAGCGGTCTGAAAGATGCCTTGCAGACAATGTAGTACATCGCTACCAATCACGAAACCCTTCTTGCTGAGATTCAGGAAAAAGTATGGAGATCTGCAGATTGACTATGCCTGTGTCCATGCTACCGACCAAGTATGCTGCCCTCGATCAGTTTAAAACTTCGGAAACCGTGGATCTAATGCTACCATATTAGAAATGTGGGGTATTCAGGAGACAGTAAACAACCTGATCACCAATTACGTAAGTATTACAGATTTTAACAATCGTGGGGTAGACCTCAATCGACAGGTGAAAAATCTCAACTCTCAATACTATGTGCTGTTTAGTTTCTTTAATGATTTTAAGTAAATCATATGGAGAAGTGGACTTAGGATAACCTTCAAACGAAGCTATATTATACTGGTGGCAAGTTGGAAGTGATACCACAACACTTATTCATCCTGCAAAGGTAGTCATCACCTCCATAGAGCTTCATATCCCAATGGTAGATAGAATATGAGAAAAATCATACATTGAGAATAAAGGCTGAGATTTTTAAGTCATTAAGCTTATCGATTGCCTTTCATACGTATCAATGCATTCAACGGCATATAACAGGCCCATACTTAGTTCGATGTCACTACACAATTCAGTTCATTGCAGCTTGCCATGCCAGACTTCGTCGTTGTCATGTTTCAAGTCGACCGTCAAAATCCTGACCAGAAAAAAGATGCCAACAAGTTCGATTTGATTATGTCAATATTTGGAACATGCATCTGAAAAATGGACGGAATGAGGTTCTTCTTCGTGAAAACCTTAACATCGACATAGAGCATCAATACTTCTTGAGGCTATATCAAAGCTATACGGCTTTCAAACGAGTCACTCAAGACAACACCGACATGTTCTACTTGCCGGAAGAGTTTATCCAGAACCGGACGTTTATCTTGGTTAACCAGGCCTAACAGCTCAAAAATGACGTCACCATCAGAAGGCCATGCAGAGTCCATAGGATAAATTTTAGTAATTTGTTCACGCATTTTCTGTTGAAATAAGAAGCTAAATAAACCACATACATATCAAGATACTTAGAAATAAAACCTGCATATGTTAAATGTTTCTCTATTGGAATGTCACAAATTCATGTAATCATATCAGTTTAATAAATTTCTGAACATTTAAGGATTATGTAGTGATAGCATCAAGTAAAAACTTTCTAATAATAGAAAATTTTATATTTGTTAAGATCTGTTTCCAATCAAATTATGAAAACAATTTCGACAGTAATATTGCCTCTAAAAGTTTTATTCATTAATTAATGTAGGAGCTATTTACAATAAACTCACAATTTATACGTGATCCTACAGGCAGAGAAATAGTAATTAAGATATAATTGACTGCGAAGATGTAGCAGATGTGGCGAAATGCTCCAGAAAGACAATTATTACGTCACTAAATAGGTTGGACTCAAGATCTCTTCCGCATCATGCTGTCACTTACCATATTTTAGGTCAGGTTCATATAATAGTTCAGATAGAAACGTAAAATAGTTGCTTCAAGTTTACTTTCTTGCCTTTATGTTAGGAAGTTGGGTTAAGGTAGGTCATTATATCATTAGGGAAAGTATCTAGAGTTCGTTCTAGAAAAAAAACGTAAACATATAAAACAACAATAAAATACAAATCGAAAACATTTTGTAAACAAAAGACAGTAAACCTAATTCTTTATAAAAGACAGTAAATTATGTACTTTTGGTTGTTTGCAAATTTTTAAACTTTCGGTTAAGGCTATATTAGCTACGCATACCATAACTTAATTGAATTACTTTCAGCCGTCTTTAGGTTTACTTGATATTAGGTTAGGTTAAATTATATTGTGTTTTTACAGTATGTTCCCCAATTAGAGAGAATTATGAAACTTATTATGTAGGTATACCTTCTTTCCTTTTCGAGTTATAAGTATTTCACAATTCCGACTCCTTTCTGCAAGTAACGGTGGTCCGATTCTGTTGCAGCATTTGTCATATAATCGATTCATCGTTACGTAGAGCATTGAGTCGTAACTGTGAAATATCTATAATCCTAAAAGGAAAGAAGATAGACATGCTCCGGTTGTGAAAAGGCTACATTTAGTACAGTTTTCACTTATTCACTTTATTACTAATTCCCATATTATTATACTTGTATTGACTGGTTGAAATGGCCCATTTGGTCGGAACCATTTCTCGTGAAGAGGAACCCGAATTAAAAAAAATAGAGAAGTGAATCGTAATTATAAACCATATACGCGTTAATCTGTATTTGCTCCCAATTGCCCAAAACAGCCAAGGTTAGGTTTTTATTAGTTTATCTAAACTAAAATTAATTAAGTCGTCGTTTGCTGAGTTCATGATTTAATTCGTTATGAATCGGATCCAAAAGCATCTTGTGTTATGAGTGGTTCGTCAGTCGAGAGAGTATGTAAAGACCTTAAGATTACATGTGAGAATTACGAAACTATATTTGCGTTAATAGACTGACTGTGAGTATACTTGCACCTTGCAATAATTGGAACGATCCTAATTGACCACATCGAACGGGAATTACATACAAGGAGACCGTGAACATTGTCATGCCGAAACCTACCCTCAAATTTTTCGTACGTGTCGAATACACCAAAATAACACTCCACACAAAATTTGAGGTGCCAATTCAAAGTGCAAGTGGGCTAAAAATATTGTCAAAAACCGGAAAATTTTGCTGCCATAATATGGATCAGGTTTGCTACCCTCGGTCAGAGTACTTGGTGGAAGCAAACGACCGCGCTCACTACGTGGTGAATGCAGAAAGGAGTCGAGAGAAAAATGACTGGGACGAGAAATGTACTCTGCAGTGGTCCTAATTTTTATTCTCTACTTTTGCGCTAAATTCTTGAAATGTACTTTTTTGTTACTTCCCTTTTCTAAAATCACATCAGGAATTTTCTGACTGACTTAACCGCTTGTCATTTCTAAACTCCAAATTCAAGGAGTATGGATTTTAAAATAAAGGAAAGTATTATATTTCATGTAGTGGTGGGGAAAAAAGAAAATTTAGCCAAATTCACTGTTGCAGCAATATGGATATGAACTGATGCAAATAATTCTAGATTGCAGGGGCGGTTCCAGAGATAGAGGTTTGAATTTTTATCCTTGGGACTACTAGGACTAGAAAGGTGATTGAGGCGTCGCTGGAAAGATCTCGGCAAGATGAATTCAAACCTGTATCGTTGACTCTGATAGCAGGGGCAATCCCAGTTTCGGGGGGTGGGTGATTTTCAACTATGGAACTACTATGGCTAGGAAGATCTTTTGAGGTGTCGTTAGAAAGGTCTCGGTAACACGAGTTTAAACCCGTATCATTCATCGGGATTGCAAAGACTGTTCCAGAGGTAGGGGATCCAAGAGATATAGGGGCAATTTATATCTTTGTAACTACTAGGGCTAGGAAGGTGATTGAGACGTCGTTGGAAAGGTCTCGGCAAAACGAGTTCAAACCCGTATCATTCATCCTGATTACAGGATCGGATCCCGAGTTTCGGTGGGGGGTATTTTCAACTTTGGAACTACTAGGGTAGTTGATGTATCGTTGAAAAGGTCTCGGCGCAATTTTTCGAACGCAACGTTGATCATATGAACAGGATACTCGCTGCTTAAAGGTGCAGTTTCGTTTATGCGATTTTCGCATACGAAGATCGTAAGCAACTGCGGCACGCGCCACTGCATTGACACGTTGAAGGGAAATCAGTGAAGTCGGTTTGGTTTGCGCGTCAGACGCATGGTGTCGCTAGCAACTGTTGCAACGACTACTTCGGAGAGCAGTCAAGCTGCAGCTATCGCATGCGTTGTAGAGTGTTGAGCAATTTTTATTCGTGTTTTCTTTGAATTTGGAACTATTTTGTGCCAAATATGAACTTCAGCAGAGATGAGAATGAAAAGCTACGTCAAGAATGCACGAAAATACTATAAAATTGTTGGTAAAACCCAAAATAAAGAGAATGGATACACAGATGTAGTAAGTTTGGAGCTCAATAGATGGCAGCAGAGTACTACAGCAGCTTGAAGTAACAGTATTGTTTGATATTGAACGAAAGTTGAGGTTAATTTAAAATGCTGTTTATATTATTATTATAGTTGTTTGTAATCATGTCTAAAATTCTGAAACTGTAAAAATGTTGATTACAGAAAGACCTTAAAACTTGTAATGCACGAAAAGTAAATCATATGACTGTATATATATACTATGGCGTCGCGCACGCGCTAAATGCAGAAAGGAAACTACCCCACTACATGCTTCCGTTGCACGTATTCACTGAATGCGGTCATTGCATACGACCATCGCCTAAACGAAACTGCACCTTAAGGCTGGCGGTAGCTTATGTACACAGTCCCTTGACTGAACTCCCCCTCACTTACTTTTATTGTTTTTAATAAGGTACCTCCGAAACATCACAAACAGTGTTACGTGTCTGTTCTTATCAGCGCTCCAACCAATAAGTTCCCATTACATTTGGCATGTAGGTACGAATTAGACTGTTTGAGGTCAAAAGTAAAGACTATGGTACATTTTGCCGTTGGTGTTCTTCAGTAGTGGTAATGTAGTGGGATTGCATTATCTATAGAATGTCGAACCAAATGTTCTGCGGCTTGCACAGCAAGTGTTCAAAGAAAGTGGCTGGAAACTTGTGTAGCATGTAATACTGCAGACACAACAGGTTACACGTAAGTTAATCTAAAATTGTGCTTTTATATTGCATTATTCCAGTTGGGATTAAAGAACTCTAAGTTATAGATGGTTATTTTAGAACTGCTATTTGAAGTATTTGTTTTAAGGGCTGA